>JBBPCY010044409.1:0-13336 GCA_037974405.1 Brachyalestes nurse
AGCTCTGTAGAACACACACACAGACACACACACACACACACACACACACACACACACACACATACATGTACACCCTCACACACACACACACACAGACACAGACACACACACACACACACACACACACACACATTGTTGGAAAGGAAATGATACTAAACTCTAAACCAAGTGACTTCAGAATCATTTTCCTTTCTGTACGAGACACACCCACAAACTCAACCAATACAAAATAAAACAAACACCCACACATTCACTTTCCCTGTATGAAGTGCAAAACATGCAGGCGAGATGTAGATGTCAGACAATCAAACAGGTTCTGCTGCTTACATAATTACATAATTACTACTGTTACTATTCCTAATATTGTTATTATTAGCAGTAATAGTAGTAGCAGTAGTAGTAATAGTAATAGTAGTAGTAGTAATAGTAGTGGACGTACTGGTAATACTAGTAGTTGTAGTTGTAGTAATAGTAGTAGCGGTACATGTACATTTACATTTACGGCATTTAGCTGACGTTCTTATCCAGGGCGATGTACATCAGTGCTCAGGTAGTCCACATCTGTTCTTCAAACCTGTAAAGCTGTACTTAATTCAACATCCACTATTCAAGTTACTGCAGGCTAAGTACACCTAAATGAAGAAAAAGTAAAGAAGGCATGGAGATAAGAGTAAGGTTTTTAAGTGAAAATGAGGAAGAAGAAATAAATAAGCAGAAACTAGATGCATATTTAGTCACCAAGGTGCTCCTTCAAGAGGATTCAGCTGAGATGCGTGTTGAGACCTGGTTGTCACTGGAAGGGAAAAAACCATGTGAGAAGCGGCCGAAGGACCGAGCCCTGTGGAACACCAGTGGATGAGCAGACTGGGAAACTGGCCATGCTGCCTGGTATCCCTGGTCATCAAGGTAGGATGCAAACCATTTCCAGGCTGTGCCCAAGAAAGTAGAGAGTAGCCAGGTAGTAGTAGTAGTAATAGTAGCAGTCATACTGGTAGTTGTGGTAGTAGTAGCAGTAGTATTAGCAGTAGCAGTAGTAGTAGCAGTAGTATTAGCAGTAGCAGTAGTAGTAGCAGTAGTATTAGCAGTAGCAGTAGCAGTAGTTATGGTAGTAGTAGCAGTAGCAGTAGTAGTAGCAGTAGTATTAGCAGTAGCAGTAGTATTAGCAGTAGCAGTAGTTGTGGTAGTAGTAGCAGTAGCAGTAGTAGTAGTAGTATAGCAGTAGTAGTAGTGGTCGTAATAGCAGTAGTATTAGCAGTAGCAGTAGTAGTAGTAGTAGTAGTTGTTGTAGTATTAGTAGTAGTAGTATAGCAGTAGTATTAGCAGTAGCAGTAGATGTTGTAGTATTAGCAGTAACAGTAGTAGTAGTAGTAGCACAGCAGTAGTAGTAGTATATGTAGTAATAGCAGTAGTATTAGCAGTAGCAGTAATAGTAGTAGTATTAGCAGTAGCAGTATTTGTGGTAGTAGTAGTATAATAGTAGTAGTTGTACTGGTAATAGTAGTAGTTGTGGTAGAAGCATTAATAGCAGTTGTAGTAGTAGTATTGGTGGTAATATTATTAGTAGAAGTAGTAGTACTAGCAGTAGTGGTAGTAGTATAATAGCAGTAGTAGTAGTCATACTGGTAATAGTAGTAGGAGTGATAGTAGTAGAAGTAGTAGTAGTAGCAGTAGTAGCAGTATCAGTAGTAGCAGTAGTAGTAGTTGCAGTAGTAGCAGTAGTAGTAGTAATAGTAGTAGTAGTAGTAGCAGTAGTAGTAGTAATAGTAGCAGTAGTAGTACAAATCTGTATTTCTGTTGGAATTCAGAAGTCTGACTCTGTATTTCACCGTTTATCTCAATCCTCTCCTCTTTTTAGTTTTACATTTTGTACTCCTATTAAACCGTACACTGAAGAAGCCGTGAAGTGTCATGACTGCTCTCGACCACAAGATGGCGACGTCAGCTTCTGCACTGTTTGGAGGGCATATTGGCCCTTGGGTTTCTAGCTCGAGGACCAAAAGTTTCAAATCATGGATGATCAAATGGCTGAGGTGTAAACAATGTCACTAAGAGCGGTTTGACGTTAAATGGTTAATTGCAGAGAATTTTCTTTGCAACATTCACAACACACTGCAGTCATTTTTCTTATTGTCTACCTCCAGTGAACCCTCCAGAGTGTTCATGCGGAATTCTGATGATGAAATAGTGACAAATCTGAACTGAATCCGTTTTCTTTGTCTCACGATGCCCTGCATTTATCTCTCTATCATGAACAGGTTTCATTTTAGGATTAAAATCTTCTCAGAACTCTGGTAAAATATGCCTCAGGCATAAGGCAGTGCATTCCTAACCATTTAATGTAATAACTTACTGTGAGGGAGCTTTTAGTGGCAGATGTCTGGTTCCATTCACCACCACTGTGAGCAGTTATGTGAGTCTCCACAATGGAATGTTGTACAACAAACTCCCTCAAGAGTCTCTCTGTTTACATATCAGTGATAAATCATGCTGAATGCAAGTGGAAGTCCCATTTAAAACTAATAAATAAAAGACAAAATCTTGTCTAAGTTATGGCACTTGTTGCAAATAGAAGTCTCCTTATAAATCTCACTCAGGCCTGCATTCTCAAAATGCTGACCAAAAGCTTTTATAATCATTGCACAACTGCTTGCATAAAGCTTGCACAATTTCATCAAATGTTGCAAGTGTTTATATCTTTTATTATTCCCTGCTAATATCTGTTGATACCCCTCTATGTAACTAATCACAACATGAAACATACTGCAGTATACTTTAGTGTGTACTGCAGTCAAATGTAGAACATAATAGTTTTCTAATGCATTTTTGTACAATTACTAATCCATTACTGTGAATTACTAAAGATGTATTGCACTGTACTGTAGTATTACTATAGAATCACGACACTTGTACAGTTAACTTTAAAAATACACCACCACACTATAGAATTACTACACAATTATTGTACTATAGCAGAATTACTAAAGAAGTACCATCCTATAATGAAATTACTATTAAATTATTATGCCATAATGCTGTTAAAAATACTATAGAAGTATAATCTATGATATTGCAAAAGTACTGTAGAATTACATAATTATATATGAATAATACATGAATTACTTTAGAGTTATTTTTTTATACTCTAATAAAATTGCTATAGAATTACCATATTATTGTAAAATCACTAAAGACTTAATATACTATGATAACATTATTGGACAGTCACCACTTGATGCTAGAGTATAGCATACTATAGAATTACCATGCTACACTATAAAAATGACTATGGTACGCAATGGTAAAATGACTATGGTGTTACAATACTATGAAATGGTTATATAATTACAGTACTATACTTTTGGAATGATTATAGGATACTATAGTGAATTATAGTAATTTTATGTTAAATTACTATAGAATTATTAGTAGGTTGTAGTAAAATTACCATACTATTAAATGTATTGTATTTGCTGTAAATACACTACATGGACAAAAGAATTGGGACACTTAATTATTTCAGTCAGGTGGCCCCTTACTTCCAGTGAAGGTCAATCTTAATGCTTCAGCAGACCAAGACATTCCAGACAACGCCATGCTTCCAACTTTGTGGACCCAGTCTGAGAAGAAACTTTTCTATTCCAGCATGACTGTGCCTCAGTACACAAAGCAGCTGTGACTGGCCCCCTGACCTCAACCCCATCTAGCACCTTTGGGATGAACTGGAATGGAGATTGTGAGCCAGGCCTTCTCGTCCAACATCAGTGTCTGACCGCATAAATACAGAATGAATGGACACAAAATCCCACAGAAACTCCAAAATCTTGTGGAAAGCCTTCCAAGAAGAGTGGATGCTGTTATAGATACAGAGGGGGATCAACTCCATATTAAAGTCTATGCAATGTCATTAAAGTCAAATGGTCAGGAGACCCAATACATTTGTCCATATAGTGTATGCAGTATTTTTCATGTGTTATGTCTTGTTAGTTTTGTATGTACACAGTCTGCTGAATCAGCAGAGTGAAGTGATGTTTCTGAACTAGGAATGGGTTCAGTTCATTTCAGTTCTCTCCTGTCTAGCACATTTTACAAGAGGCATTACGACACAAGTAGGACACGTTTACAAGGAAGATTAAGCAGAGGCATTGGGATCATACAGAGGTTTATAAGATCCATGAGATAAGACAGTGATACATGGCCTGAAGATACCGCTGGCATTTCCTTAAAGCCTGAAGCCTGTGTACTTGGTGAACTTTATGCCTGAAAAAAAGGCCACCGTGTGAGATTAAGAGGGAAAAATCTGGGTTACCTGTAGTGAGCGTGATGCTTCGTTGGTCCATATAGACTAATGAGCAAACAGTTGACTCATGCACCTCAGTGTACAGTCAGATCCTTGTCAAATTTCCAATGGCGTCTAGTAAACACCAGGTGCTTACATTAGTGATATGATGAAAGAAAAGGATTTCTTCTGGAATGCCTTCCATAGTTTGTGATTTTGGAGGGTGTTTTGGAAACTTGGTGACTCCAATCTTCTGCACAGCTAGTCAGTCTTTAAAGAAAGACTTGTCTCTTTACCATCCTCCTGAAATAAACATCCATTCTCTTCCAGGCAGGCCCAGTGCAACTCTGGCTGTTCTAAATGTCCTAAAAATGGACATAAACGTTTTCAGGAATTGAGAAAATTGGTTAAAAACAAATAGTGTTAACCCTAAATATGCCCCCAGAAATGCTCCCAGATTTCATTTTAAACTCAGTTTAACGCATTACCCTTAAAGAAAATGTAAAGGTAAACCTGTATTCGCCTCTTTTCAAGGTAAACCCATCTTTTAATTTAAATTCCCCGCCGAGAAATGCAACTCGGAATGTTGCATGACAAAAGTATTGGGACACCTGGTTTTCGGAGAATAAAACCTGATCTACTCGGGCTAAAAATACAAATGAGGGAAAAGTTGTTGGAAAGGTCTCCTGGAGATCTACTGAACTGTGGAGTTTGAAGTGTCTGAGTGCTTTCCCCGCCGATATATGCAACTCGGAAGGTCGAGGGACAAAGGTGAATGGCTCCCCTTGTGTAAAAACATCCAGAAATGTTTTTTTTTTTAAGCAAAATAAGGCGGAGGATATTTGCAGTTTCTGCATCATTGTGGGGATTTCCGCATAAAAAGTTCTATTCTAAAAAAACATCTGTGTGTGACTGAATCCACGACTCCTGATCCACGTAAAACTGGAGGATTACTGTATCAACATCCCCTTGCTTTATTTCACCAGATTAGTCCCGTTAGGGGATTTGGCCTCTGTGTCACCTTGTATTTACACCCCAGTGAAACAGGCAGAACCTAGAAGTTCTAGAGCAGTCAGGTGGATTTAAAACTTTGAAATTTAAATTAGAACTTACTTTAGCCATATGTAAGATGGGTTCCAGTAACACATGGAACACATGGTTTTGTTGAAAGAAAGGTTTTGTATATTTTCAAAAATCTACTGTTTTTCTCATATTTTTGTGTGAGCTTGAGGTAATTAACTAAGGCATTTTTTTTCACAATTCCTTATTATACATATCTTTGCCAGGAATGCTGGCAATTATGGAGCTGACTGTACATCTGTTTTTTTTCCTCCAGGGATCTGGTCTGCAGAAACAGAAAACGAAAGAAACAGAAGGAAAGAGCCAGGAAAGCAGTAGTTACGGAAAGAAAGCTAAAGAGCAGGAAAAAGTTCAAGGCCTGGAGCCACTGTACAATGGAGTGAACCCAGGGAGGATTTATGAGGTGAACAAGGTTTGTTGGCCATCAGTAAGTGAAGTAAATGTTGGCCTTTGGATGTGGCTATATTTCAGATGATTTGATCTTTAACCTTACATGAAGTCCTACTGTCTTTTGGACACCTTTGTGTTTTGCATGCTGCTCTTTTTTAACTGTAACGTTCAGAATTATAATAATTGTAACAACCACAGAATCAACTACGAGATACAACACTCAACAAACCTACACAGCTATTGGTCCCTAAACATCTTCAATAAATGCTATTAAAAGCTAGAATATGAAGTATTATTCAATAAACATCTTCAATGAATGCTTCATTACACTAGCACAGGAAATAATAATCCAGAAATACCATCAGTAAATGTTCATATACAGTAATTAGTTTTACGCGGATCAGCACTCGTGGATTCAGTCACACGCTGATTTTTTCTGATAACCGAACTCTCCACAATGCACGGAAACTGCATATTTCGTGGCAATATGTTTTTTTACGCGTTTTAGTTCTAGCCGTGCTGAATTTAAATCTCTCTCTCTCTTTTTCTCTCTCTCTATCTCTCTTTAAGACACTTCAAAGTCCACAGTTTGGTAGATCTGCAGGAGACCTTTCCAATGAGCCCTCATTTGTATTCTTAGCCCGAGTAGATCAGCTTTTATTCTCCGAAAACCGGGTGTCCCAATAATTTTGTCACGCAACCTTCCGAGTTGCATTTCTCTGCGGCAGATTTACCTTGAACAGAGGCGAATACGGGTTTACCATAACAGTTTCTTTAAGGGTAATACATTAAAATTAGTTTAAAATGAAATTTGGGTGCATATTTGGGGCATGTTTAGCGTTTACACTACACTATACATCGCAAAAAGCGAGAGAGACTGTATAGTAGAATTGGAGCTATTAGTACATGGGGCAGCTGGTGGCTTAGTGGTGGGTGAGTTGTCCCTGCGATCAGAAGGTTGTGGGTTTGAATGCCAGGAATGCCAGTGGCACCACTGAAGGTACTTTCCCCACACACTGCTCCCCCGGCGCCCCTCATTGGTGGCAGCCCACTGCTTCACTTGCTAAATGGGTTCCATGCAGAGAAAGAGTTTCTCACTGTTCACACTGCGTGTTGTGCTGTGGTGTGTTCACGCCTGACTGTAAGGGGCCACTGTATACATCCTCAATAAACACTGCTATTCACTAGAACAGCAAATATTAGTCCATAGGCATCTTCAATTAATGCTTATATATTCTAGAACAGGAGATATTAATCCATAAACATCTTCAGTAAGTGCTTCTGTAGGCTAGAATAGGAGATATTAGTCCATCAATATCTTCAATAAAATGCTCCTATACACTAGAATATGAGATTTTAGTCCATTAGCCAATTCCATAAACGCACCTTGGAAGAGAAGATATTAGTCTATAAATAAATACAGATAGCAGTGGCAGAGATGTAATTAATTGGGCATCCATCATCATCTCCACAAGACTGAACCGGGTGGTAATGCAGCAGGGGAGCCTTTGCTTTGCAGCACAATGAAAAGCTTGTTAAGGTTGAAGGACAAAAGAACACAGCAAAATAAAGGAGATTAACTTGTTTCTGGCAGCTAAAGCCTGAAAACCAGAGGGAGAAACCTCGTTTTTATTGTGACAGTGATGCGAGTGCAAGGCTTCAGAAAAGTGAGGTGAGTGTTCAGGCCAGTCAGCTCGCTTTTATAGACCTGAAATGCTGAGACACAAAAGTGACGGTGGACAAATTATACAAGGCCCAAGAAACGTGATGCAGCTGTTTGACCAAAACCTCATATCTTATTGGGGAAATTAATGTAAATGTTTCATAGCAATTTTGGATCATTTCTATTAGGACTGTAACAGTACATGTATTCCTCCTGAACCGTCACGGTACGTGGGTCACTGTTCGGTGCATGATGTCGTACGGAGAATACACGGTACGACGGAGAAGACGCGATTAAAGTAAATTTACAAGCGTGAGTGTTGTTGCCTTCTCGCCTCGGTGTTAGCGGCTGCTAACCAGGCGTCGTTCGCTCGGCAGGTCCAAAAATGAGACGATACGGGGAGCTAGATCTGTGCTTTCCTCCCTCAGAATGGGAGAATTTATTTCCTTTCTTCTAAAACAGCATTTGAGCGGCGAAAAGCACTTGCGAACAGAGCAGCCATGGAAAGAAACTCAGAAAAAGTTCTTTAAAATAAACGAAAACAAACCAACCCTCATGCTTTAGAATTTTTTGTTGCTTAACTTCGCTGTATCGTGAACCGTGATGTCAGAACTATAGTGTGGACGGAAACGTGACCTTTCTGTACCGTTACACCACTAATATCTACTAGTCAGTTCATCCTCAAACTGTCTAAAAATGTTAAGGGTAACTGGTATTTCCCAATAGTGCTGCAAAGTAAGCTTACAGTAAGAGTATAGTGTATTTAATACTTACTGCAGTACACAGTACTAATAATGTATTTATTATGATTATAAAAAAAGAAGAAAGAAGAAGAGGCGTTATGATAATAATGAATCTTTTATTGTTGTTTTGTTTTTAATATTTTTATTTATTTATTTTGTATGGCAGCTGAACAGTTGTATGGATAGGCAGAGACTGGCAGTGAGAGCTCTGGACTGAAACCCAGATTAAAGAAGATATGAGGGATAAGACCTGGTTAGAAGCACTGTCCACATAACAGTCTGATCAGAGCAGTTACTGATGCAAAAATGCAAATATCCCTCAGTCTGAAAGAGCTGTATGAGTTTATGTCACATCTCATTTCCATTAAAGCAGAAAAATGAGAGTTTGTGTGTCTATGGAATAATCCAAGCTGATGGTCAAGCGTGCTGTACAGTCCAACTTCGGTTGCTTTTCTCCATCTCTGATTGATGTACCCAGACAGGATGACAGCGTCCTGAGCTAAAGATGCACATCTCCAAACTCCCATGATTCCTTGCTCCTCTCCTATATGTCAGCTCGGCTCAGGCCGCTCCTCCTGATCTCAGCCCGTAGCCAAATTCAGTTCTTATTGTCACTTTGGCTCTTTGTGTTGGTGGCGATGTTGCTTTACCTACAGTTGGTCCGGTGAAATAGACTTTGCTCGTACACTATGGCACTTTAATACCTGACTAATTCCGTACAGTCTTATTTTCACACCTGTAAATTCTGTTCTAAAATGCTGACCGTCCACTTTATTGCTTCACGCTTCCACTCAGTGGGCACTTTATTAGAAACACCACAATGCTCCTCCACTCACTGGCCGCTTTATTGGAAACACCAACTTTATCTTTCCACAAATACAGCACAGAGAAGTGAAGACCTCAGTTAGCTTGACACCAATGTAAAATAGAGATTCCTGGACAGTGGCTATAGACAGGTTAGCACTGTTGTAATGAAAAATTGCATTATATTACAAATGACGCAGTAAATACAAAGTGGTGCAAGTCTAAGGGAATGTGAGGCACTGCAATGGCGCCCTCTTTTGCCAGTCAAGGTAAACTACGCACACACGCACGCACGCGCGCGCACACACACACACACACACACACACTCTGTGTAGCACTGTTACCTCACACCTCCAGGGTTGGGGGTTTGAATCCGGGTGCTGGTCTTCTGTATGTGGAGTTTGCATGTTCTCCTTGTTGCTGAGTGGGTAAACTATTACAGAAAATGAATTCATGTACATTAGCAGTGTTTGTGACTCAAAACCCAATTGTGAACCCACTTTGGACATATTTTTCTCTTGATCACCTTCACCCAGAATCAGGATCAGCTGGCTATATACACGCCGCAGAAGATGGCAGGATGCTAATCGCTTAAATCCATCTCGAAGTTAGCATAACATTTGTCTTCTGGTCTGTTTATTTTAGCTTTGTAACGTAGTTGATTGACGTGGAAATGATGTACACTCTTGGGTCATGTAACTTCAGTGCATCTTTATTTTCCATCCCATCCGAGGTGGGGGTTGTTAACAATCCACCATCTTCCCTCTATTGAGGACGTCTGCAGCAATACTCAGCGAGGACTATTTTAGAGCATGGGAATGACCTTTTCACCATGATAACGGCCCATAGAGCATCAGTGTATTATCCCAGCCCTTTTCCTGTCCCGATCAATCAAATATACACACATACACACAGCCACACTCACAAACAAACACACACACATACACACACCTTTCCCCTCATTGAGTCAGGCTTCCTTCCTTTGGCTAAATGCACTTGTGCTGAGAACCACCCTGAGCTTCATTAGGCCTGGCTTTAAGAAGCCCGATCAACAAAGGCCTTCCTCCAGACGTGGAAAAAGCGTGTTTTGTCTGTGGGTGATACCAGCAAGCAGCGGAGTCTTAGTATTGCTCAAAATTACAAACACACATGACTGAATATATTTCTGTCTTAAAGACATAAAAAAGGGGGGAAAAAAACATAAAATTAAGGCTTATGCTTAAAGGGTCCATATCATATCATGTTTTATGCAGTTTTTTATCTACAGGTTCGTTTTACATGATATTTGTGTTTTAATTAATTGAAAACGTATCTCATTATACATGACCACTTTCTGATTTTTCTTTATTTCTTTTTGTTTTTGTTACCGTGCCTTTAAGTATGTAAGTGAGCCCCATTCTAATTGGTTGCTCTGAGTTGTCCTTCATTCAAAAAGCAGTCAGTACTGAAATTCTTCTTATATTAAGCGCTTTAGACTAAAGATGTCAGTGGTTGGTTCTTGGGATTTTTTTTGCTCATATGGACTTACCTGGAAGAGTGAAAATTAGGTTTAGGGTTAATGTTGGGATATATTCCCAAAGATAAATGAGATGCTTAGGAAAAACTGTGTGTGTGTGTGTGTGTAGCTATCATTTGACAAACTAAAAGGTTAAGGTTAAGGATATGTTAAGATATAGGAACAGCAGGACTAAGCTACCATATGACAGTTCAAAACCTTAACAGAGATAGTGCTATTCCAAAACTACTCCAAAACTGCAACTTTTATTTTTTTTAATCTTTTTTGGGCTTTTAATCAGGGCTGAGAAAGGTGGAGCACACGCTCGTATAGAAGAACATGGGAACACCCCACGAAGGCAGGAATACACACAGGAACACACACAGTGTGCGTGCGGATCTGGTCCTTTTCAAGCGTCATTTTTATCTACATAGAAGGCAGCATAATCAGGCCTTAACTTGACATACGCCAGAATGGTTTTCCTGTGTTCTGAGGTTGTTTTCACAGCACGGCCGCTTCGAAAATGTAATAAAAGAGAATGAACTAAAAGCTGCGTAACACTGGAAAGAATTTCAGCTGACGTTTACAGAAAGCCACACAAAACATACAAAATGACAGACAGCACCGGGCAGGCACAGAATCGCTCATGTCCTCAGGTGTCCATATAGTGTAAAGATACCAGAAAGTGATTGTTAATGCTGAATCTTAGGGAACCAAGAGGACGGTGATGACTGGCTATCGGAGCATTAAGGAACAATATAGTTGTTACTCAAATTTGAAGTTACTTGGATTAATTAACTATAAAACTAAAAGTGAAATTCGAACTGAATTGATAACCTAAAATAAAATAAATCAATACAACAGTCACCTGTTAGCTGGCAATCAGCAGTTAGTGTTCTCCTGCAAGCGTGTTGGGTCCAATGATGTCGTGCTAGCTTGATGCCTCAGAAGAAGCACATGCTAACAATTATGTTCCCAGCTTGGTAGCATCGTGTGAAGAGCGGGGAGCTCGCTAGCAGCCAGGCGAAACTGGACATGACTGAATTGGGAAAAAATAAATAAACTATTACAGTATACATTACCTGAAGCAAAACCTATACTACCCCCCACCCCCCCAAATAAGGGAAAAATGAATTCATTTTTGAAAATAAAGAGTACAGCAGCTCAGAAGTGCACACCATTGACCCGAGTGGTGCATGATGGATCTGTGGTCAGTGGGTTATCTGCTCCTTAATAGGAAATGTATTATCATGGGTCCAGAAGCATAGGAGCAGTCACGATCTGGTTTAGCGAAGAGGAAATGTTATTCAGTGATCTATATAACCAAAATAATATCTATCATTAGCAGTTAGCATTAGCCGCTAGACCTTACAGAGTCATACACACACAATATATATGGAAAGTACTGGGAATGTGTTTTAATCCCAGACATTGTGTTGCTGTATCCCCCGTTGACGGCGCTTTGCTTCCTTCCAGGATCGCACAACTTGGTGAGGGATTGCCCCAAAGGAGAGCCACCGTTTGTTCCTGCAAAAGAGTGAACGTTTCTCGCTTATGAGCCTCTATATGGGCTCTGAGTGAAGGTCCCTCAGTGGCTCGGGCTCACAGAGTCTGGCAGGCTGAAAATGGGAGGCATAACATGGGCCGAGAAGCATGAAACAAGTCTCGCCCACGCTTCACCCACGGAGCCCCTTTGAGCTTCAGCAGATAACACACACCAGAAATCATTTTTGTTATTTTCTACAATAGCAGTTCCTACAGGATGGATTTTAATGTAAATACCGTAATTATCCATTAACAGCATTTTCATGATGAGGTATCTGCCCTGACATCTGATCTCTTCAAATTGAAGGATTTCTGGATCTTATCACTTGATCCTTTTTCTACAGCTTTCATCACTGTAGAATAATCTACAGCCTTGATCTTTACTCTAGACACACCAAACACTTTTCACAAATTCCCTCAAACTGCCTGGAAGTACAATGTCATTTTTTCTTCCCCATCAGGAAGTCTGGGTTGGCTACCAAACGTTGCTAGGTGTTAACTTGCTGTTTAAATTGATAATGCTATTATTCCTGCAGTACTAGTATTACTATTAGTACAATGTGTTTATACTTTTAGGCACTCCGTTTAGCTTTAGGCTGGTAAACCGAGGACAAAGTGGGAGGTTTGCATATATCCTTGATAACAGCTGGGTCGTGAAAGGAAATGCGCCTCTTCAGCTAATCAGGGAACTTGCTACATGCAAACCCAGGGCTAATTTGCATCGCTTTACCAGCGGAAAGGCACCACACCTAATAGTAAATATCTAACAGTAAAAGGAAAGGCAGTTAGAAAATGAAAAAGAAAAGTGTCCTTTAAATGAGTGTGGGACTCCATTATGTGTTTCTGTTTTTAAATGCATTTTCAAATAGATTAGGTTTTTTTGTTTTTAAATAATGTTGTTTTTGTAAATCCCATTTTAATTTGAGCTTCATTTCATTTATGAATTATTTTAAAACTGCTCTGTTTCTTGTTCATTAAAATATCAAATTAATCAAATGTTTTATCACTATATCTATGAAACATGTGAATCTCCATACATACTACAACTACTATTATTACTTTTTACTACTACTGCTGCTTTTAATAGTAATATTATGACTACTATTATACTATTATTGCATTATATTAGTATACTACTACTTTTATCACTTTTAATGTTACTTTTGCTATTACTACTACTATTCATATTATTACTGCTACTTTTACTATTAAGGCTTGTACATACTACTATCTTGCTGCTACTAAGCACCTGAGGATTCTCCAAACTGTACAATGTGTACAGTATAATATAAAAAACATACACTATACAAATATTATATAAATATAAAAACGTGGGTGTG
>JBBPCY010044419.1:0-13335 GCA_037974405.1 Brachyalestes nurse
AGTGAGAGAGAGAGCGGGAGGGAGTGAGAGAGAGCAAGAAAGAGAGCGACAGAGACAGAGAGAAAGACAGAGAGAGAGACAGAAAGAGAGGGAGTAAGAGAGAGAGAGGGATCGAGAGGGCGAGAAAGAGGGAGAAAGAGAGAGACAGAGAGAGAGAGGGAGAGAGAGAGAGAGCAAGAAAGAGAGAGACAGAGACAGAAAGAGAGAGAGAGAGTAAGAGAGAGGGAGAGAAAGAGAGAGAGAGAGAGAGCGAGAGACAACAGACTGACAGAGCAAGTTATCCAGCCATAAGACAACCCGAATGACATTAATGAAAAGTCCAGCTGCATAATTAAGATAATTACACATCTCATAGTAGCAAGATTATATAAATATTGTTGTTAAAGTGTACAGTCAGTACTACAGTCTTGCCTGGGAGATAAGTCAGACACAAGCACTCAATATTTCATCAAGAGTGCAGAAAAAGTCATAGCAAGGTTTTCAAATTCAAACTGAATGACCCCCTGTGGTCAGTATGAGTATAGGCTGTAGCAGCAGGTGAGCAAGTGGGAGAGGACTGAACTAATTATTTGTATATGATTTAATCAGTAGTAATGCTGAAATTTAAATATATTTGTGTAACTGCATAATATGCAATTATTTAATTACTCGGACTGTCACTATCAAGCAGATTAGTAATTGATTTTATCAAATTATTTTGATATTCATTTAGCCATTAAATACTATATACACAGCAAATATTTAATTTTACTTTACATATATGAGATACGCTTTTTTAGTTTCACTGTAAACCTAACACACACAGTCATCTGACTAATCAGGGCTGTGTAAAAAACACAATTATTTGGTTCAAGTGTTCTGGACTTAGAACTCAGTACTAAGTTATATGTCCAAGAGGAGGAACCGTCATTTGTCAAAATGGAACAAATGATATAACCAGTGCTGTGGAGAAAAAAATGTAAAAAGAAACAAAAGAAATCTCCCTCACTGAGCTTTTAAAACAGATGCTGCATTACTTCGTGACAACATAAAACAAACGCTGACACGTAAAAGATGATGTCGCTCTACTTAATCAAATTTCATTTTTAATGAATCCATCTTGTCTGATTTTTAACAACACAGATGTTTGTTAGAATGTTTTGTACATGCAAAACCTGGACAGAAATGTGTCACGATGCTTGATCAATCAATTAAAAAGTTGCTCCAGGGTCCCTAGTGGTGCAACTATCTAAGCACTGGCCTTGTGATTACACTGGGAGAGTCCAAGAGAGTCCAAGCAGCATGATGCTGGGGAGCACAGGCATCTGTTAACTGGTGAAATAGAACTGGTTGCATTGTACAGGTTTTCCTGTAAGTATGTTATTGTGTCAGGGTTAGTCGGCTGACTCTCTCAGTGTTTGCTGCTCTCTCAGTGATGGTGATTTGATAAAGGGGAGTCCTAGCTAATGGGTGAAATTGGACATGACAAATCAGGGGGAAAATAAAGAAAAATGACCAAGTTAATGGGTGCAATTGGACATGATAAATGAGTTGGAAAATTAAGAAACATTGCAGAAACTGTTAAGTTATAATTGACATTACCATAGCTGATTACTGACCAAGCATACCAGTAATTATATATATATGCAACAATCTTCACACGTCTCAAATTAAGCCTGCAGTTAAAACTTTCTAAAACAATGGAGAACAGCAGGGATGAGCACTGCATTTGTTTTTTTATCCCTTACCATTTTGGCTGATGGAAAGGAATTAAAGTGAAGGGTGCCATGTAGACACATTTACTTTGTAAGCAACCTTTTTTCCATATAACAAATGCAAAAAAGACAAAAAACAAGAGAAAGAGAATAACATCACTATATAACAGACACAGCAGCAGTATAACTGAACTGAAGACAAAAATAACTGAGACACACACACACACACACTAATTAGATGTGTAATTACACATTAGATGTGTGATTACATACAGCTGGCCTAAAACATATTTGTTGCAGTTTTTCAAGTGAACAGAACTAAACACAGCCAAAGCTATTTTAAAACTGGCAAATGTAGCTTTTCTGCAGTTTTGTTTATCTAACATCAACTTTTGAATAAATAAACTCGTGCCATTGTGGAATGTGACAAATTTGGGCAACACTCCTGTCATCATACTGCCATTTTATGACAATTCCAAAATGTAATAAACTTTCTGACTCTGCAAACCTTTTTACAGAGAAAACATACCACTCAAAGTTGGCCTGAAAGACAAAGGAAGTGATGTTGTACCATGACCTGTATGGAAGAGCTATCAGAAAGAAACCTTAGATATCATTTGGTTTTTTCCTTCATCAAACAACTACAAACTCAAATCAGTTACGGAGATAGGATAAAGCTGCTCAGCCTATTTCTAAACACAGCACACTGTATGTAATATGTCATTTCGTGCATATCCTCTGTATATTAATGGTTCTTCAGTTCAGAACTCCTCCTATTAAGCTAAGCTATGCCATTTGGCAAGCCTTCTGTCTGCAATATTTCACAGAGTATCCAGAAAAGAGGGAGCTCAAGGTTTTTGTTGGCCTCTTATCTGCTTGACTCCTTATCAGAGAACCTCCAGAAACACTACACTCGGGCACATCCACAGGCTCTGCCTATTATTCAGCACAGTAGACCCTGCTCAGTTTGAACCAGTTTTCATCTCTTTGTCTCAGACTCCTGCTGTTATAGCTGAGCATTCACACGGATTGGTAGGATGTTTCATGACACGCATGCCAAGTTATCCACAGGTCTGAACACCCAACATAAATAAAGTAATATCTCTACAAGCATGATGTCCTAGTTACAGCCAGACCTAGAATAATTAATGATGCATGATAACACACAACAGAGATTATGTCTCAGACTTGGTATAAGTATTATTCTGTTCTTTAAGAAAAACGGTATTAAACTAGTACTCTCAAGGGTACGCCCTAAGTACCTTTAGTTAGGGAAATGTAGTTAATATCAGTATGAACTCAGTAGCAGCATGAATTCACAAGGGGAGTGTTTGAAGGAGTGCATAATTAGTGATAGGGTACATTTGTAATGGTATAAACAGTAATGCAATGTTACAGAAACAATAAGGATTCTTGCAACCACTGCAAAGTGCAGTGTATACTTAAGAGGTCAGCATGTGACTTCCAGTGCATGTGCAAACCAGTCCTTTGGACAAAGTGTCTGTGCATGACTACAGGTTCTGTATATACAGGTGATGGGGGCTGAGTGTGGAGGATCCTGGGCGGCAGCATGGTGTTGAGAGTTTGTGGTAAAAAGTGTCATGCAACCTGTCAGATGAGGCAGTATCTCCTCTTAGATGGCAGGTGTGGGAAAAGTCCACGTGAGCAGTGTATGGGTTCTTGCACAATGCTGCAGGCCTTGCGAACACTTTGCAGAATGTTCCTTCTAGAGAAGGGAGAGGCAAGTTTGCAGTCAGATATGATGCAGTTCCAACACCAGACAGTGATGCAGCTGGTCAGAACACTCTCAGTGGTGGATCTGTAAACCGTGGTGAGGATGGGTGGGGGAGGACTTGCTTGTATTGGCCGCTTCAGGGAGTTCTCTGCTGGACTTTTTTAGTAAAAGAGAAGGTTTGTGGACAAACATCACCTATTAATGCTGTGTGAAGTCCACAATTATCTCTTTAGGTGAATGAGTGGAGATAAAAACTGTTCAATCCAATCAAGCATGGATTAAAGTCGTTTTTGCTCTTCTTGGATATTAGGATGGCACTGAGAATATTAATGTTGGGTAGTATATTTTTGGATCTCTAATCTGTGTTTGCTGTGACTGTGATTGACAGTGAATCGTGATAGACCTGCTGTGCCTAACCTAAAACTTGTACAGCGACACAGAGTGCGGGATTGAGTGAGCACATGCTAACTGCAAGGCATAGCTGTTGTGTGGTTGTGTATTTGTGTCACTGGCCATATTGTTAATGATACTAGCCTTGTTGGTGATGTGTGTGCAAAGTTTAAACAATAAATCTTCACTTCGTTTTTGCCTGTGAGGATGTTTCACTCTGTCCCATTTCCCCAGAGACCTTAAGGACCATGTTGTGCCTTTTAGGGTACATTTGTTTTTACATGGTACACATTGCACAGTATCTTTTTCGGACAGTGTACTTATTTGTCTATTTAATTTGATCAACTGAGACATATATTATATACAATAAGTAACAAAATACTAAACCACTTTAAGGTTAAAGTTAATATACAGCATCTCTGAAAATGAAATGATAGAAGTGTATTTTTGTACATGTGGCATATTCTGCAGGAAAGAAGTCTGATTTTCCATCTCACCAGCACAATCAAAGTGCCACCTCTTCGTTTTTTTCTCTCTCTGATCTCTCCCGCAAAAATCCACACTAACACATGCAGGCTATCTACCTAATTTAAAAATGTTTCCAGCAAATCCCTGTGCTCCTTCTTACACGTTCATTAGAATGAGACAGACATTCTAGCTTTTCTCTGGGGAGTCAGCACTGACATGTTTAACCTGAGCAGGGTTTCTATGCCTCAGAAACCAACCACCCAGAAATTTACATTTGAGGGCTGCAAGCATGCTAAGAGACTGATACAAGTCAATAACAGTCAAAAGACAGTTATAGAAAGACCAAAATAAAATGAACACACCAATTTATAGGGGCGCATTTAGTAATTAAAGTCAACTGATAATTAGTGCATCATAATGACACCAATATCAATTATTTATAAGATTTTTTTCTCATTGTACAGCAAAACAATAAAAATCACTTATTAAACCATACATTAATTTACGTGTAAGTTATCTTTATTTATCTTTCATGTATGAAAGATAACAGGTGTCAGCTAAAGTGCTGCAAAAACAAAGACAAGTGAATATACAGTCTTTACAACAACTTGATGGCTGAGAACGTTTTTTTTTTATGTGAGTTTTTAAATGTGCCTTTATAAGAGAAGAAGGACTGTTCAGAGCTGTGGAGCAGGAACAGAAAAGGCCAAGTCAACTTTAGACCTCAACCAAGAGTATGGAACTCAAAAACAGCTGATTAGAGGATGGTATGGTTCTATAGGCAAAACAGAAAAACAGAAAAATTAAACAGAAGAAAAATGTAGAATAGATGCCTTTTAAAAGCATCTTGGAGAATCAACATCTTTAATGGTAAAAACAGGCCAAAATAATGGGATCATTAGAAAACCTCCATTCATCAAAACACCCAGTAATTCACCCACAGCTGCGATTGGGCACCTTGTCAAAACACTGAATAGTTAGAGGTTATTTTGCATATTGCAGCCTTTTGTTATATTAGTATATGTCAGATAATAACTGCGATACAATTAAAAGGCCCCATTAATTAGTGTGCCGCTCTAATGTGAATGCCTATTTGCAGATCCTTAAAAGAGACACCTTTACTATATTCCTGAGTTATATGCAGTATATATAGTATAGTATATAATATATAAATATCGTACCAGACATAACAGTGTTTATTCTTGCACTATGAAATTATCTGCTGTCATTATTGGCTGTAATTTCAGTAGGACTGTAACAATTATTGTAACAAATATTATAAATTGTGTTGACAACTTAATCACTAGATTATTCAATTACTAATTACATCAAGAGCCCTAAATTCCAATATTGGATCACATATTGGATAATAATAATAACTAAATGATTTGTTATTAATGATTTTAATTAATAGTAAACTATTTATGAGTCACTGATATATTGGGGACCACTACCAATGTGCTCTTAAGAACATAAACAGAGAGAATCCCCAAGCCTAAAAGCCACTGCATAAAAATGTAATGATGTAAAACTGCAGAATGAGTAAGATCTTAAAAAGGAGAAATGAATCATAGCTGACGTTGATATCTATCAAGCATTTGGGGAAGCAATTCAATATCGCCATTCTTCTATTTCTCAAATAGATCACGAAATCTCATTCACTCTTAAACTGCACCATCATGACAAGGCATGAGGAAATGAAATGAAGAGAAAGGGAGAGGCCTGAAGATATGAGCCAGAGGAAAAGAGGAAGGTGGCAGAATGAAAGAGAGTGGCCAGGAATCATGGAACAATGGAAATTGAAGACGACACTTCATGCTCGGCTGTCTTTAGGCCTGCCTGTAGCTGCCAGTTGGCTCTGGCACTCTTTTATCGGTCACCTTAATAAATTGTTCAGCAACAGAAGGCTTTTGCTTGCTGGACAGGGCTTTGACTGGAAGCTATCAGTCAGCTGCAGACATGCTGTGTCTCTTCCGACCTCATTGAGGCTGTCACTTTCTAACAGCATCCAATCCATCCAGCCACAGCTCTATTGCCAGCTGTGAATACTTTGTCTGGGAACCAGTCCAAAATGAAAAAATAAAATGCAATCAGTATCTGTTGAAGCTTTCTCAGCATTACTTACTCTTAGGATTGATTTCTCAGTTATTCTGCTGCAGTTTCAGCTACTATGCATGAAGCACTGGGTTATACTAGAGCCGATTACATTGTTAATGGTGTGATCTAACGATTATTCTGAGATTAACTGAGTAGTTGTTTAGAGACTTATTAAAACCAGGTTTTATTCATTTCAAAAAAGTGAATGCTACCTCTTTAATATGAAAATAAAAACACCACGGCATAGAAATCAACACAGAGCTGTGAGTTCAGAGATAGCCAACGCTTACACAAAGACAAATTACAAGTTCATTTGTTTGGCTTTAGTTTGGTTAGAGTATAGCTAAATATTTCAGCTAGTTCATACTGTACATTAAACGTTACCATAAATCAGCTTTCAGGTATACAAGAAATCAGAACACTGATGTTCCCATTTGTTCCACTATCAAGTCAAGATGAGTTGTTCAGTTCAGTATCCTGTTGGACTTGTTGGATTTGTGATAAACATCATCTCTTAACGCCCACTTAATAATCACTGTTAGTTTAAAGTAGCTTTAGTGCAAATACCGCCTCTTTGTGCACAAGGTTCAGACAGTTGCATGCACTTTAAATTTTAAGTTTTAAGTTTAAGTTTATCATGTTAACTCATTACTAAGCTGATTCATCGAGAATGTACATTTTCATCTTTAAAGTAATGGTGTTGATTTATATATCACTTTTTATTTGCTTAATTAACATGTAATTGCTATCAAGACACATTCTCTGTCATGTTGCTGCTACAATTGCACATATTTATTGCTGTTCTGAATATGTAACTTCTGTTCTGCATCTTTGCACACAACTCTCTGCTGCTAGAATACAGTACCTGTCAAAAAAACTGTATTCATCCACACTGTAGCTGTTGTCAATTGCACTGAACGTTGTCTTGTCTTGTCTCATCTTGTTGTATTGTTGCTCGTGTTCTTTTTCTAGCTCTGTCTGCACTTGTGGTCTTGTGTTCTGTTCTGTTCTGCTCTTGTGTTGCACCATGGTCCCCGAGGCACGTTGTTTCATTTCACTATGTACTGTGTGTATATGGTAGAAATGACAATAAAAACCTACTTAACTTGACTTGACTTGAAAACCTCCTATCTCAGAAACAACAGCTTCACATAAGCATTAAAACGCAATCTTAACTTTTAATGTATCTTAATGTCATGTCATTTTTTATTTTATAAGTAATTATTTTATAAGTAATTTTGGACAACATCTATTGGTCCGTTTGTTAAACATTTACACAAAGGGCAGTTTTAAAATGGTGTTGAAAAGAAAATAGAGTTTTGACATGACAGCAACAACACGTGTCCCACATATAGTACTGCACAGTGCACAGGGTAGTAGGTTCTTTAAATTGCCTGGATTATCTTGTTTTCCACTGCAGCTGTGTTATTTGCACAGTGCACAGTATTTGGGTAATGGATATGGGCAATTAGCTAAAAGGAACAAGGAATATATCATTGCTCTCTCTTTCTCACTCTCTCTCTCTCTGTCTCTGTCTCTCTCATTTTCTCTGTCTCTGTCCCTCTCTCTCCCTCTTGCTCTCTCTCAGAAATATGCATATTTTGTCCATTCTATACTTTAATTATGCTTCTAGAGGTTTCAGCATTTCTCAGTGCGTGATTCAGATGTGAAAAATTAGAAATGTTACTGCTTTACATCTCAGTTTCTTCTTGCCTGGAGCCATTTTCACTACTGCATGTATAGTGATATTCTACACTGTTCGTTACACAGACTTACTGGAAGAGTGTAATGTTAGACAAAGACCTGTTTAAAATAAAGGTTTGCTTAAACAGCTCTACAGAGCCCAAAGTGTCTCTCTGCTTCATTCAAATATTCTTGAAAGCCAAACAGTACATCCTAGGACAGCAAGAACCATTAAAGATAACAGTCTTATATTTAATTTGATTTAATTATGTGATGTTATAACTATAGCCTAACATAAGTTGTAATCTTGTTGAAACAGGAAACACTGGCCTGGGTAAAATGTTCCACATTTGATAAGTGGCATGTTTGTTAACTGGTTAGTTTGTTCATTTGTGAATCACCCAAATAATTACTAAAGCAATTAGCGTTAACACTCACTATATAAGAAACTTAAACATGCGAAAAACATGCTTGAAAGTTTTTCTGTCAGGTGACCTGCCCACGCACTGTCCACAGTGTTTTTTACCAAATGCTGTAAAATGGGCTGTCATTCAGCATTTGTTTTTATTTACCAATCACCACTGCAGTGAATGGTCACTGTCAGGTCTTGGCCACCGGCCAGTAGAGGCCGCTGGCAGTCATTCTCAGTAAGAGACTTTTATTGTGAAACACTGACACTCAGGGAAGCAATGTCAGCTGTGTTCAGTTAAATGATTGTGTTTTGTGATTGGTTTCTGTCCTTTTGTATTTAGTATTTAAGTTTCAAGAGTTTCAGGTAAAGTGAGACAACTTCAAAACCCATCGTGGTGCATTTTTATCATTTATTGTAACAATAACAAAAGCTAATGCTAATCAGAACCACAACACACTTTTCTAAACCAGTTTTCCATGCTGATTTCAGATCTGCTTTCAGTTTTTTTTTCAGTCACATCAGCTTTTTGAATAATGAGTAAATATGAGCAATACTGTTTCAATATTTTCAGTGCGAAGTCAGACAGGCGCACACTGTGGCATAGATATAATGATCAGTGTCAGTCACCTACCACTGTTTCTTCACAAACGCTTAGCATATGATTATTATATGCTAATTATAGCAACTATCATGCAAAATATATAACGAGCTTCATCACAAAAACTGTACGTGTGGGAAAAACTAAACACAGATTTGAAATCAACTACAAAACACACATAAACTTATCTCTGATGACTTTGACCTGTTAACCTGTGTAATCCACATGTCATGTAAGAATTATCAATGTATTTATGCCATTAGTGTTTCATCAGCACTGATACTGGTTTCAATACTTGCAGTTTTTGTATCAGGAACAGACAATACTGTTTTGTATCGTTTAGCCCTGCAGACTTCATTAAATCATAGAACACTATTTGAGGCTCCTGACATTTTCTGACCCTCAGGCTTACTGATCCCTGGTTCAAATAAACATTTATCATGAAACATGGAGAGCCCCACCTCTCTAATATGAAAACCAAATAACCAAAGTCAGCTCAACGCTGTGGGCACTGTGAATGGAAAACTGGCCCTGAAATTTTTATGGGTGTTGTAATTCTAATGTTGAAAATATATAATTAAAAATAAGAATTCCTAGAAAAAAGGAAGATACGAAACTACAACTAACAGTGTTCAATATTTCTATATTTGATAGCCTTGTAGGCTATAAAATACAATGTCAAACTGATGAAGTTAAAGGCTTCACAGTTTTCTCCAGGCAGCAATAGTTTGTGGGTACAGCCTGTCCAATCTCAGATTAATTAAAGTTTGCATTTGTGGGCAGAGCATGAACAGGTTAATTATATAGATGATTGTGCTGCCACCCTCCTAAAAACTAATAACACTGCCTCTACTTCCACTGTAGTTGGGTCCAAAGGATCTCTCATGGAAAGAGAAGCCCTCTGGCAGTGAGGGTAGATGTGAAAGGAACAGACATGGGATGAAGTGGTGATAGTACTTCAGAGCCAATGGCTTGGGGTGTGCAATTCTGGCACTCGATCCAAGCCCCACAGCTTCACTGAGCTAACGTAAACTTGCTACATTTATGGCTCTTGCTCACCTTGCAAGAATCATTTCAAAAACAAAGAAAAATGTATATCATTTACAATAAAATCAAACTTTGCTATTTAAAATGTACAGCGTTCACACTGTAGAAACCAACATGACCCACACAGTGTTTGTGTTATGGACACAAACAAGAAAACATACTGCTGCTGAAAGAGCTGACATGAATACCAATGCATTTCACTTCAAGAATATCTGGCAAAATTACCAAAGGATGTCTGAGCTTACATTAACAGAATGCAAGAGGTGCACTGAGCCAACTCGCTAAGAGGGTTTGGCAGCACATTTCTGCTGCAACATAAATTAAGATATTTCAGCAGGTCAGACCTTCTAAATGATTAAGGAGCAAAGACAAACTGCACAAACTGCAGTATATTATAGCTGTAAGTCTATTATTTCAAGACTGTAATCTTCCCGCCGCATATTATTTATTACAAATAAATATTAAAAATGTGTAGCAATTAATTTCTGGGCAAAAACAAGAGATCGTGTTGCTCCAGTTGAAAAAAACGACCATGTCAGAGAGTCGTACTGAAGAAAGCAAGTAGCAAAGTGATTTATTACATTTTATGTCTGTTCAACTGGGATATAATAACTTTCCTCATCTATCTACACATTCCACAAGTCACAAAAACAGCAATGTTATATTTTCTCTGAGTTCTCTGACCATTTTAATAGTCCTCTCTTTAACTTATGTGTTTGAAAATAAGAGATGACACAACATACTAGAGAACAGATATGTTTGAAATTTCCAGACACATATATAAAATAAGCCTAAAGCCTTAGAGGTACGACCACAACTCTGGTGCACAATAACAAGAACGAGATTACTGGCAGAAGCAAAAGCCACTCTGATTCCGTTCAGAGCTTGAGAAATCCATTATGTGCTAAAATATCAGAAGCAACACACCATGCGCACTTCCATAAAATCCATTCTTTATCAAAAACAGCAAGCTCTCTCACTCAATATCCAACTGTCCTTAGAGGAGGACGAAGAAGTTGTGTTTGTCCTTAAGATTCATGCTTCACTGGGTTCGCAGGCTCTAATTTTCTATGTCCTACAAACATTGGCCACATCCAATCGAACCCACCATATCAAACAAAGAAGTGGAATCTTGGTATTCTTGTCATTTTTCCATGTCATTATAAGCATACTTTGAAACATTCACATCTGATTGAACCTTTTCCATTTCAGGTGAACCAATACAATAGGGCTGCCATGATTGGTCGACTAATCACGATTACATCAACTATCAAAATGATCGACGACTAATTTAATAGTCGACACGTCATTCATTTTTTTGAAGCTTTGTCTCTGGTATCATGACCGAAGGGGGGGGGTTGGTGCATGGCGATGGACGGACCGGGGAATGCCGGGGGAGGGGGGGGGGGGTGCGGGGGGGGTTGTGCATAGGAGGCAGGAGGGATTCAGCCGTGCATAAGGTATAATTGATCGATCGCCAGTGGTGTTTCGGGCAGCCTAGATCAGATAGATAAAATAGATTTTCAGCATGAGAAATCAGAGGTATGGCGTGAGAGCGTGTGAAGACAGTCAGATGCGTGTGTCTCACACTCATTGCATGAGAGTTGGCAGCCCTGCAAGAGTCTTGTGTAGATTTGGGACTATATACAGCCAGAGTGTAGTAAAGTTGAATATAGTTGTGAGCACTGAGCACAGAATGCACTTTTGCTATAAAACTTTATTTTTGTTTTTGTGCCTAACGTTACCTCATTTGATTTTGTACTAATCAATATTTTAGCCCTGTGGAGTCTGAGGGCAAAACTGAGGGTTTCTGGTGATTGTGGCATGCTCTAAATCGTACAACATGTTAACAGCAGTTTTGAACACTTACAGGAATGTTTCATTAAAAGCTGTCATCTTGTTTTTATTTTTAGTTGGCACATACCTTAAACACTGCAAGCTGTAAGCTAATGATGGTTATATAAGAGATGCGGCCTGTTGGTGCGCTAAGCTGTACGTTTTACGTCCAATGCACGTTGATTAGTCGACTAATCGCAAAAATAATCGGTCACTAGTCGAATATCAAAATAATCGTTTGTGGTAGTCCTACAACACAACCGCTATAAAATGGCAACTAAGACGATTCCAGTTACTCTATTGTCCAATTTTGGTACTCAGCACAAGACATTAAGGGTGTGAATTTTGACAAAATAACCATAAGTTTAAGTTTATTTAAGAATATTATGATTCCTTTATTCATAGATGGCATATCACTAGATGACATTTTGGATGTTTCAATTTTGTTATGAAGGAGCTGGTTTCTCTATTATTCTCAGGCTGTCTAACAGCAGCACAACTGTCACACGTTTCTGCTCTAATCACTAATTCATGACCTCAAACACGCAGTCGGAGCCAAGTAAGCCGAGCTCAGCTTCTGTAAACAACATGTCACTACAGCAGTCGTCTTTAAACCTCTCACCACAATGGCAAAACATCTAGGAAAAAAGAACAAAAACAAGAAAATACACTTGGTGGCATTACAGAGCGCACTTGCAAGCTGATGACTCTTCTCATACCAATTTCTCTTAATCAGATCTGAAATTTGTTTGTAATAACTGTTTCTAAGTTTAAGTACTGCACAAACAGAGGCTAGTGGTTGAAGTAGTGTAGAGGGTAATATTGCTGCCTTCTGAACAGGAGAGAAGGATCTGACTCCTAACCTGGGTGACACATCACACAACACCAGCAACAATACATTCCCCTACACCTGTATTATTAAAAAGTGTCTGCCAAATGTAGTGACAGCTATGTTACATCAGTACATACACTCTACATATTGGTTCATCGGATCTGCTGGTTGAAATTCGTATTAAAGAATAAGAAGAATATCATTCTGTACCATAAACACAGATATTGCAACACAGAAATAGTGCTGAATGCACTGAAATGTAGGAGTAACTCATGTTTCAGAGATGTTTTTCATGAAAAAATTGAAGAAACCCTCCCCGAAAAATCGATAATATCTGTGCTCACATGTATACGACACAGGTTTATATTTACAAAGGGACCTCAATGAATAACAAGCCACAGTTAACCTGGAAAAAGCCAAAAATAAACACAAACCTACAAATATAGCATTAAACAACTATACACAATATATTAGGGCTGAAACGATTATTCGAGTAATTCGAATAATTCGATTACAAAAAATGATCGAGGCAAAATCTTTGCC
>JBBPCY010044440.1:0-13334 GCA_037974405.1 Brachyalestes nurse
GAGTGTGTTCCACCTAAATTAATAGAAACGTAAACATATCTTTGTCAATTTATTAGTGGCCAACTCAGCTGGTGGCCTAGTGATTAGGGAGTGCCATCAGAAGATCGTGGGTTTGAATCCCAGGACTCCTAGTGGCACCACTGAGGTACCCTTGAGCAAAGGTGCCGTCCCCACACACTGCTCCCCGGGCACTGCTTCCTGACTGCCCACTGCTTCACCCGGTGATTGGGTTAATTGTGTTAAATGCAGAGAAGAATTTCTTGCTGTTCACACTGTGTGCTGTGTGTTCACATATGACAGAATGGTAAATTTTCACATTTTACACACTTACATCAAAAACTCTTTCAGCCCTAAACACTTGGCATTAAGAGGGACCCAAAATGATCCTTGCTGACCACTGGTGATACAACAGATTCTTTATATCAATGACGGTCCTGTCCGAGCTGCTGTCCGGGCGTCACTCTAATGTTTGTTGTGCTGTAAAGGTGTTTCTCCCACGGCCGAGTCTGAAGCTCTGCTGAGCGCGGCGGGGGCGGAGGTGTTTCTGCTGGAGAAGTGGAGTGGAGTGGTGGGCTAGAGCGATGCGAGCAGACGCTGACGCTGACAGAGCCTCAATCGATGGGCCAAAGCCGAGGCGGGCTTTTTCCAGCTCACATCACACACTCATGAAGGACTGAAGTGGGCGGGACAGAGAGGAGGCCAAATAACCCTTAAAACATGTAAAAAAAACAAACAAACAAACAGGCAAAAAAACCCACAAACACAGCAAACGGCCTGGGTTGGTAATTGAGGCTTCGCCGGGTCGCGATGAATTATGCATGCGTGAGTCAGACTAAAAGGCCGGCTGGAACGATGGAGAGAGGGTGGAAAGAGGGAGCGAGTAAAAGTGCCAGAGAGAATAAACGAGTGTCAGGTTTTCTAACCTCACCCTGGGGATTCAAGCTCGGGGACGAGTGGAACTTACACAACGTTGGGCATAGCGCCCTTTTCCTCCTTCTCTCTCTCTCTCCTTCCAGACCCATCTTTTTCCTTGCAGTCTTTTCTCTCCACATCAAAACGCCCTCTCCCTCTCATCTGGCCTTTTCCTCCTCTTTCCGTCTCGCCTCAGTTTTCTCGCAAACTTCCTCCTGTCTGTGTTCAGGCTGCAGACTACTGACCTGAGTGCCCTGTTTATTTATTTATTTACCTACCTACTTACTTACTTCTATACTTAGTGCTACTATATCCGTTAGCTTGACCCATGAGAAACAAAAATGCAAGAAAATTAAACTGTAAAGACAGTAATAATGAGTTTAACATGAAAATACAAAATGATTATTCATTCATAAAAAACATTATACAGCTGAATTTAGTTTTGATTTGAAGAAGCGTACTGATATATTCAGTGTTGTGCACGAACGTGTTCAATGAACGCTCATTGAACACGTTCCTATTTTTCGTGAACTGAACTGAACTGAGCGAATCCGTTTACAGGTTATGAATGGGGACGTGAGTGATGTTCACTCTCATGAGACTGAACGCAGCTTTTTCAGGCTAGCATGGTCAGACACCTCTGCAGAAGGCAGTTCGTTTAAACATTTGAGTCGGTTTTTTAAAGAAATCTGTGTAGATTTAGAGGGAAAACCACATGTTTTGTTTACTTTTAGTTATTTTCTTTTCTGAGCACTTTAAAAGATATTGTCTGAATGTTGTATTTTAGGCAGACACGGTTTACATTTTGTGTTAATATTGTCTGAATAAAATTTCTATAAACTGTAAACCTGCACCTCATTTTTACTTTCAGCATAACATGATGCATTGCTTAAGTGGTAAGATCTATTCTCAACCTCAAAATGGGGGTTTTTAATGTAACTTATGTCTGTGATTGTTCAGTGGTATTACAGATAGAAGGAGGAGATTGAATGAGGTTCAGATAGAAGGACGAATTGGAAACCCCCCCCAAAAATCTAACGAATGAAAGCAATATAAAAAAATCCCAAAAACCTAATGAAGGAACGTGAACTAGTTCATTTTTTGAGCTGTGAACTTAAATTTTTTTTTTTTTTAAATAACTATGAACATGAACTAGTTCATTTTTATTTGTATGAACTAAACTTTGAACTGGTTCTTTTTCAGTGTGAACTGGCACAACACTGGATATAGTTCACAATTATAAGTAAAGTGAAACGGTATTCTTGGTAAATTTCCAATGAGAAATAAGCAAACTGAGATGTTTTGTCAGCACGAGATGCGAATGCGATGCTTCAGCTGCAGCATCTGAAGAAATTTTGTTCTACATAATGATCAGGGTCAGTCTGTCAAACCAGTTTAACCCTTCGAACTGGATGATAAGATGATAATCCTTTTAGAAGCCTTCTAAAGTCTTAAAATAGTCTCTTTCCTCATGCTTGGTGATATATGAGCAGTGAGAAGCTAAAAATTAAACAATTTTACACTAAGTTGTCTGTCCCCTTAAGTATAAAATAAACCAAAAAATTGGGGTCAGTTGATGTCAGCCAAACAGAGGATTTAGACCACATGCGAGGCTCCATGGCTCTATTTAGAGAGCGTTTTTCACAGCAATGTTTATTTTCGGCCTTTGGACACGCTCGTATTCCATTAGACAGATGTGAACTTCTCTCCTAAACCCTATTACAGAACGGGCCCGAGCCCATCACACCGAATTACACTCCCACTGTCACTACACACTGCTCTATTGTGTGAATTATAATCTGTTTTTCAGGCTCTATTATGCTGACCTGCCTCAGAATAGCCTGACTTCCTTAGGACTCCTACACCTTTATGAAGATTATTATGTATGTTTGTGTGTGTATTGCATCTTGACAATGTTCGCTCCTGCAAGGGTATTTTGTGAAATTAATGATATCCTCTTTCTGTATGTATGGGTGCTGGCACAGCACAAACTGGGCCTTGTTGCTGCCACCATATGGGACCACGATGCGTCAGAATTTCATGTCCAGTGCACAACAGGTGTTGGTACGTGAGCACAGAACCACCGACTAATTGCATTAGGAAGCACAACAGAATAGTAGAAGAGTGTAACAATTCACAAAATGCTGAATTCAATACAATACAGTGGCATTTTAAAATTGGACAACGCAAAATATGGAATGGTTGAAAATAAGACAAGATAAACCTTTATTAGTCCCGTAGTGGGAAATTCGCTTTGTGGACAGTAAGACCAGCAAAACAATAGAATAAAAACTATACAACACAACAAGATCAAATAAAAAACTAAACTTTGCAAGTAATGCAAAAAATATAAATATAGACATTTGTATGTGTATGCAAATATATGTATGTATGTATAACCTGTATATGTATGTACATGTACATATATATGAACATTGTCCATATATATATATATATATATACAGGTACAAATTAGAGTGTTCTCAGTTGTTTGATAGCAGCAGGCATTGACAAAACAGTAATAATGTACCAGATAATAACACAAAAATAATTGCACCATAAAATAACACAAACATTGCACATGTTGTACCAGAATACTGCACACAAGAGAAAAATATCACACAGAAGAGAAATATTACATACAAGAGAAACTTCTCAGTGGCATGATGTGCCTAATGTTAATATGCTGATGTTTCCTCCACAAACTAGTCATGCTATAAAATGACATGCTATGATAAAAATCCATTGTGTTAAATTCCTACAGAATAGTGAGGCTGATAAAAAGCTTTGGGGAAATAAGAAAGTTCAGTGAAGAAGAGATAGAAGTGTTAGAGGCACAGTTTAAAAAATGAATAGGTTTGTGGCGTTTTGCAGTTTTTTGTCATGCAGAAATATGTTCCCCATCAGTTTGACAGAACTGTCAAAAATCCACCAAAAATCCATCCAAAGCAACTCCACTTTTTCAAAACTTCCTCCCACCTTCACGATGCATCAACAGAAAAGATTTTCTTGTCTTTAAACTGGGAAACCTCACTCCAGAGGCAACTTCTGCTGGGGGTGAGCAAGTTTGCAACAAAGTACCCTCTCAGTTAATGTAATATTTTCCCCACTAAAGCGTTCCTTAATGCTTTTTTGTTAATATTTAAATATGAATAAAAAAGTTTCAATAGCTTGCTTTTGAGAGACTACACTGTTTTTTTTTACAGGAACAATGCTATAAAATGCTTTAAAAGTTTAGCAGCAAATTGCTTACAATATTACATTTCCTTTTTATTGCATTTTTTCTCCTACTTTAAACTTGATGTTTCGTAATGCTACTTTTGCCACACTTGGAAGTATGATTGCTATCACTGAGAGTTGGTTATGGTTTTATTATTGACTGTTGTTTCACTGGATGTTTATGTAGACTGACATTTATGAGTAATATTATGACATATATCAGTCATTATCTATTGTATAACCATATACCCATGTACAATTATTGCTAATGACTGTATAGAAAAACTGTCACATTCCCAGTCAGCGGCCATTACTGAGTAACGGGAAGGACTTTTATGTTGACTGGGGGTGTGGTCTCGTCCCTGGTCAGAGAGACACTAAGTGTTCTCGGCTGGCCAGGGATGAGGTAATCATAAGTAACAAGTGTTGGTATTTTAGTTTACAGCATAAATAGGCTGTCTTTGTGTCTTGGGGTTGTCGGTTCTCCAACACTGTTTCCTGAGTTGTGTTGTATTTGGATTTAGCCTAACTCTCGTTCTTCATTTGAGTTTTGCCTCCCCCTGCCTCTTTGTTTTCATTATAAATAAAGAAAGAAAAACCATGGAAGTTTGCTCATGTGCCTCTTTTCTAAATGGGCACAGCCCAGACGTGACAAACGATAGACAATATGGTGAAATAAAATATTTTTTTGCAGAACAGCAGTTTGCTGTAATAACAGTACACTGGTGAAATCAAATTACTTATTATATTATATAATTAAATATTTTTGCACTATCCTGTCTGACAGAGATGCCAGCAGAACACAAAGGATTGGACAGAATGGTGCAAACATACATCTCAGGACATCTGTCCCTCAACCTATTATATTCATTTACACCCTCACTCTGTTGTCTCTCCACATCTGTACTCTTGTGCCTGCTCCAGTTCTCATTTAGTTAATTGCATCACATTTGACTGCTGTTTGAAAAATTAAACCATCAATACCTTAGTGCCTTGGACTGAGCACTCGGTTCCCAGAGGCACTAAAAAAATCATTAGAATGAAATAAAGTCAATAAAGTGTTTGATTACGATAAAAGTGGATGGATTGGCTGGTTGGGTGCGCAGCATGGAGGGCAAATGGCTTTTGGCTAGAACCCATGATTGCCTGATTGAAGCTTAGGACTGACCATACAAAGTTATTGCTGCAGTGTTCTGTCTGTTTATCAAGGTGAACAAACTGAGCAATACAAAAGTAACAAAATCACAAGGCTTAATCTACGGAATAATCAAAATAATTTTAAAATCACCCTAAAAAGAGTTTGTGTATCATAACTGCTGCTCAGCCAACAGTGCCATTAGCATAACCTTTCTCCTGGCCCTCACCCATTTGGACAAAAAGGACACTTATGGTAGAATGCTGGACTTCAGTTCAGCCTCAACACCATCATTCCTCAGCCTGTGATTGGGAAGCCGAGACTGCTGGGTCTGAACATCTCTCTCTGCAGGACTCCCTGCCTGGGAGACTTCAGTCAGTCAGGGCCTTCTGCTTTTCACGCTGTTGACCCACGAGTGCACTGCTCAGACCACATCATCAAGGTTGTTCCAGTCCTCACCATGTTCTAAAGCGGGACTATAAAGAACATCCTGTGTGGCTGCATCACGGTCCGGTTCGGGAGTTCCTCTGCCTAGAAATGTAAGACCCTTTAGTGGAAAATGAGGACAGTGGGGAGATCGTTGGGGTCTCTCTACTCTCTGTCATGGACATCTAAACAACAAGCTGAATCTGCCAAACCACCAGTATTGTGGGTGACCTTCCACACCCGTCTCACACATTATTTTCCCTCCTTCCAGCTGATAAAAGGTTTCATAGAATATGGGCCTTCACTGCCAGAACAGGAAAGTTTCTTCCCTCAGGCCATCAGGCCATCTAAAACTACTTCACCCACACTGCTGAACTTTTCTCCCAAACACAAACACTTAAACTGTCTCTGCCCTAAACAACATTTACACCACAGCTACCATTCCTGTACAAAACTGTAAGTGCCATTTCTTGTTACACATTCTACATTTTTCAATCCTGTTGCTGCTAGTAGTCAGTTGTGTCGGCTCATGTTGACTCTCTGGACAGAATGAATGGCAGAGAAGCATGTGGCCTACCGTTGATTTGTTCATATTTCTATTATAAATTTATGGATTATAGAAAACAAGATGGCCGCTCGGTTGGTAAAAAGGGGGGGGGGGTCTTTGCACAAAAAGCGTTATTATAAAGTCATTTTTTATTCTTTTGAGAATGAGTTTTAAACATAAATTCCCAAGACCTGTGGCTATGGATTTCCAGTGTTTTCAAGCCAATGTTATGTAACTGGACAATAAGAATCGCTCATATCTGTGACAACGGTGCCCGCTCGGTCGCACCCATCTAGGAGTTCCTCGCCTGAGTATTAGGGGGATTAAGGCCCTGGACTGTCAGATGACGTCAGGTATGAGGTATGCATGGTCGTTTTACAGCTTCTTAACCCAGGTGCAGGCACTCCTGCCTTATTGCCAGCTTAATGGGTTGCTAGCAGCCAAATGACGGGTCCACCTGTGTCTAATGCAAGTCCTGAGTGTGTAGTGTGATGTGATTGGTGAGTGTGTGAGTAAGAGGTGCTTATAAGCCGGTCGTCCCCGAAAGTCATTGCGTGTCCACCCATCTCCTGTCTTGTTTTCGATCTAGGAGAGTAGAGCCTGAACAGCTCAGAAACTCAGTAGGTCAGAAACTCTAGTCTAACGGTGGTCGGGGTCCTTGCCTCTTGATCTTGTTCTCTATCTACAGATCTAACAGCGAGTGTTCGAGGGACGTCGAACAGAAACCCAGGATCCCAGAGACGCTGGGTTCATCTGGAGGAACTCAGAACAGGGGACGCGAGGGTAGAGAGAAACGGACCCCATCCCTGTCTGCTTTTTGTTTCGGTTTTTGATTTTGTGTTCGAGTCACTGCTAGTAACAAAACAAGCACAGTGAAATTCCTTGCTTGGTAAATAAAGAAACTGTATCGCGTGAAAGAGTTTCCTCGTGTGAGTTTGTGGACTTCCCGCCGCGACAATATCTAAGTATATTCCACACAAGCATTACACCTACCCCTGATTTTGTATTATTTTTCTCTTTTTCAAATAACTTAGCATATTTTGCTTTTCTGGCACATGAATCTTCAGAGTCTTGGCTTTGAAATTAGTCCGTCTGCAAACAATAATAACTTTATATGAAGGTGTTTTTAAGTTGGTCATGAGATTTAAAGATGGCTGACACATTTGGGCTGAACTCTAGTAGATTTAATTGCTACTCCCAACTCAATATATGTATTTTTTGCACATTTATTGACTCTGCAACTAGAATATAGTTTCCACCATAATACTGTATTCATTCACATTCATTCACCTCTTTTGTCAGATGCACTGTATGTTGCCCTGTCCTTTAATATTGGATTTAATCTTCTTTATGCACTCTGTAGGCTTGCCCTGTCTGGACTTATGTACTCTTGTGTTGTTTTTCTTTTTGTTCTTTGTGTTGTCCTATGGTCCTGTAGTGTTGTTTTATTTCACTGGATACTGTGTAGATGGCTGCTAGGGAGCAATGAGAGGTCAAACTGGAAGCGATGAGAATATAAAAATTGCATTTACACACTATAGAAGCACAATTGTAGACTTTGTTTTGGTTTTTGGCTTTTCCATCAGTGAAGAAAAGGCGCTGATCAACGGAAGACCTCCAAAGAGGCAGGAAAGGCATTTATGGCTACAATGAAAAGGGTATAACACAAAGTACACACTCCCATTTAGTGCTTGCATTTGTATCAAGGTTCCTGGAAATGAAGGCCTGTGAAAGAGGCTGAGTTCTGCAGCCAGGCGATACATGGAGGACTTGGAAAAAACTTTACATAAGTTGCAGGTTTCAAAAGAGTAGGTCACGCTGGAAGACATGGGCTGGACACAGATTAAACACCACAGAATTTCTAAACCGGGAGAGGAAACACCAAGGGGACAGACTGTAACACCCATGACCTTATGAATAAGAGTGAACAATAAAGGCAGGACCAGCCACTGATTTTACATCTGAATGATTGAACAATGCCATTAATCAAAGGACAGTTCTAATAAAAACAAGGGGAAAAGGGGAAAGAGAAACATTTTGTTGATTTACAGACAGTTTGATTGAACCACAGCTAGAGATAAAGCGCAGATGCATCACACAGTGGCAGAGGCATCACCACGCCCCGCATAATAAACAGCTCTTTTGTCATCTGCAGCTTTCGGCAGTGATAATGGTGATGTTTTCCAGGGACAAAATCCAGCAGGACAACCGGCTTAGTGTTGAAAAATATGGTGATAAAATGATCAAATATTGAATGAAATAGCAGCTGTTTTGGCTTGTTTACAGAAACTAAATGAAGCAAGCTGGGCAATATTTTATCATGATTTAAATTTGATAGAAAGTTGCTGTCATGTGTGGGGTCTTGTTTTGGAGACTGTAAAATCATCATTTATAAAATCATCAGTTTCTATGTGGTTGCAAACGTATACAAGATGGCTGCTCAGGTAAAGGAAGCAGTTGCTATGGAAATTCTGGGTGGCAAGCCAATCTCAAAATTTCTTCAGAAATTTTGCATTTTTATTTGAATGAATTGTCAACAGGTGTGGTTGCCCATGGAGTAAAAATTTAATTGGAGATAGGTTCCTAAGGGGGAAAAGGGGACATAAGATGTGTGTGTGTGTGTGTGTGTGTGTGTGTGCTCAAAGGCACCAGCATGGTGGGGTGTGGGAATGTTCTTAAACTCTATACACTAATCATGGTCTTACTAATGAATTTCTAATGACCGGGAACACCATGAGTGTTCCCAAGTTCAATAAAAGACCCGAAATGTAATAAAAATTCTCAAATATTTTTTTATGCCTTCCAGTGCCTTGTATAAACAAAGTCATGGAACCTCAGAACAAACCGATGAAATTAACACTGTTTTTTAGAGAGAAAATTTGAAAATCGGTCAGATTTGACCGAAACATAATAGGAGGGTTAATACATGCAGGGTATAGTGTTATTACATGTTATTACATATATACTAATGTAATATATGTGTGTGTGTATTACGTTTGAAATATATATTACGTGTATACTCAGGATACAGTAGCCAAGAGTGAAATGTAATTAATTACATGCATTGCTATGAAATTAAACTTAATATGTAATTACATTTAAATTGTGCAATGAATTGCATTGCATCAGAAAAAAAACTATGTCTGCTGCAAACCTACTAAAGATACCACAGGCCTCAGTCTCTCTCCGCTCTGCTATCTGTGTATCTGAGCGTTCAGCTCAGAGATATTTCGGCGTCCCAGAAGCTTGGGGAGTTTCAAAATAACCTACTGTTATCTCCCTATGTTTGCTTCTCTGTTTCTCTCTGTTTCTCTATCTCTCTCTGTCTCTCTCTCTCTCTCTCTCTCTCCTAGCCCCCTAGTTCTTCTTTTCTTCTGTTTTATCAGTATTTACTGGGGCTGTTTTAGAGGGATGAAAGGACCCCCTCACTAGATTAGCTCCACCGATAGCAAAGAAGTTATGATCCATGCCAGAGAGGCACCAAGAGAGTCCCTCTGCACATCTTCTAGATTAAGTGTTAAACTAATCTTTTCATATTTGTGTTTTATTCCTCCTAATTCCTCAGGGTAGGGGGGCAGGAGTGTATAAGGAAAGAAAAATCAAAAAAGGAATCAAAAGAGTGGATTCAGTTGGATTTAGAATTGCTTATGCTCAGGACATGGAGAAGCCTCGCTAAAATCTTCCCAAAAACTTCACCACTGAACTCTGACACTCTGGTGGTCTAGTGGCTGGGATTTTCCCCTGCAATCAGAAGGCTGTGGGTTCAAATCCCAACACTGCTAATGTCATCACTGAGGTACCCTTGAGCAAGGTACCGTGTTAGGTTAAAATGTGTTAGGTGTTCATCAGCTGTTAAAAATATCATGCAAAGTGAAGTAAGACTAACACATCAAGAGTTCAAGAGGCCTTATTGCGTTTATATAACAATGACAGCATAAATAAAATATGCTCAAATATCAAACCATGGACTGCTGAAGGCAGACAAAACCATCAGTCACACTGTATAATCATTTCATAAATGTTTCAACATTATGGTATAATGAACATTTCATGAAGTGTTAAAATAGGGTAGAATTAGATTAGATAGAATTGATATAAACAGTGTAATTGGCATGCATGACAAGTAGTTAAACATGTAACTGCACTACAATTTGAATTACATACACTAACACAAACTTTTAAAGATTCAAATGTCCAGCTGTAGTAATAAATGCTTGTCTTGTTTTTGCAGTTTCTACCGTTTTCTTCGGGATAAATCATTAATCACTCTTTGACTGAGTCAACCCCCAGTTCATCATTATGCACTGATTAGGGGGTTTGGGGGCTTCTGAACAGATCTGTCAGGAATACAGTGTACTCAACTTTCACCTCTTTTCCAATCCAATCAGGTTTAAAGTTGGATAATGAATGGGTTATGATTATCTGACGAGTATGTAATTTGTATTAACTCAGAAAAGCAAGAGTAACGAGAAGAAATCTGTCACATATGGATACACACGAACAGCCCCTCCCTCACACACATACACGCACATACACATACACACACTCCTGTGAAATATTAAGGCTCATGACTGGAGCCTAATTACAAGTCTGAGTAAACATCAGGCGAAGGAAAATGAAAGCCGTATCTGACACTCTTGCCTAATGAGTTGCTGATCCATAGGTCACACAAATTATAAATATCATTCCACAAATGGGGAGGAAAAAGAAACAGCGTATGTAGTTACGTAACAGAAATGGGGTGGGTGGGTGGGGTTACGGTTTATGGAAGAGTACTTCCTGTCTTTGGAGCAGGGAAATGATAAATAGAGCAAAGGGATGGGTAAGAGAGTGAGAGAGAGAGAGTTTGTGAGAAAGAGCAAGTGTGTGTGCTTATATATTTTGAGAGTATGGTGTTTTTATATGCACCTGCATATAGTGAAAAACCGTGACAATGCCTAAAAATTATTATTTTTATAGTGTAAATGCTAAATATGCCAACAAATATGCTCCCAGATATGCTTCCAAAACACTTTAATATCATTTTTAAACTCTTTTAAAGCTTAATACTTTACCCTTAAAGAAAATGTAAAGCTAAACCCGTATCTGTACTGTACAGTTTACACTGCCGCAGTGCTAGAATGTAAATACTGACGTTACCCCTGTATAGACTGTACATACTACTCCATATGGATCCTTACACATATAAAATAAGTATCACAGTCAGAATAAACCACATATCCAAACATAAAAACTATGATATAATATAATATATAATACATATAAAGTTAAGGAGCTTCAAATATACAAATATCTAAAGCTACATTTGAAAAAATATTGCTATTGATCCATTCACTGTAAAATTATGACAGTGTAAATGGCAACTGGTATTTTCATGAGATGTAAAACAATTGTTACAAGATACAAAATATATTAATATGGAAAATATTGTTATGACAAATGTAGAATACATATATAAGAGCCCACATTCTGACATTGTATAAAAAGAAGAGACGGACAGAGGGAGAGAAAGAATGTAAGAGACAGAAAGACATAACTGGGCCAGATTGGGCTGGGCAGACCCGTGGCAGGCACAGTAAGGAGAGGAGGAAGACATCCACAATCTTCGTGGAGAGTAATCGCTTTGGAAAAGTGACGTGAGGTTAAATTCGGGCTTTGGCTGTGACAACAGAGTCAAACAGACAGATGAAGATGATCGGTGCAGAAACCCCTGCAGCCACTTTACATCTCAAGAGCATAAATAGAAGCTTTTTTGCATGATTACAAGTTTACAAGTTACAAGTTTTTTGTAAAATTTTGGCAACATAAATTAATATCATCCGATATTATCCATTATTCATGTGTTTAGTATTTAAAACTGGTTTTAGAGGTAGAATTGGTGGTTCTGGCCGTTACACTACACTTTACAAAAAGAAAGAAATTTGGTTGTTTAATCTACAGACTGAAACCTGCGTTGACATAAAAAAACGTGCATTATGTGTCTTCATGCAGCTGGAATAAAATACAATAACATGGACAAGAATAAATTATCAAGAAAGTCCTGGATTTGATTCCCAGCCGAGGCAGCAGAGGGATATTTCATGCAAGGGTCCTTGCATATTTTTGCCATGTCTGCATGGGGTTTCTGGTGGGATCTCCGGTTTCCTCCCATAGTGCAAGGACATGCACATTAGGCAACCAGGAGATGTGAAATTGCCCTGAATGTGTTTTACTGTGTGTCTGCTCAGTGATGGACAGGCAACCAGTCCACAGTGTGGATAGGCCCTGCTGGAGATGAGATAATGGATGGATAGAGAATGAAAAAGGAAATGCTTCAGTGTTGCTCCATCAGCTGTTGGGTTTTATGTTGAGATGAGTATTTGTGATTCTACTCCAATCTCAATGGGGATGTTTGGCACTTCATGTAACAGTTTATTTATTTAAGTGTACATGTGGAATTGCAACATTGGCCAAGGCAATTGATCAAAGCAAGTAACGTCAATCAACCGTTCTCTCTAATCAGAGCATTTCTGCTTTTTCTCTGAGCAAAATGACAAATCGAACACTCAGCTATTCGTTGCAGTAAGCATGTGGGTGGTGCTGTTATCTGCAGCTTTCCTGCATCAATATAAACTGCATTAAGGGCCGCCAACTTTGGCTGTCACTTGTCAGTCAGGGCTTGATGGATCATGACCTTGCACTCCGTCTCTGAAGCTGATGTAAATCAAACTTGCGTTTTTTTCTTTCTGGGGGCTTCTGCGGAGTTTTGTCTGAGACACCAAATAAAAAGTGATTGATTGAGCGGCCTGTGGAGGAGTTGATTCAGGGAGGCTGACCCGGCGGGGGGAAGGAGTCGTCTTTCACTCTGAGTTTTTTTGTTTTGTGTTTTTTTATTTATGTTGTGTAAGCAGCTCGACATGGCTGTGAGGAACCTCAGCAATGACAGAAATGATTACACTCAGCTAGCGCTTAGTGTAAGCCTCTTAGCGCTGAATATCAATACTATCAATGCTAATCACAAAACGATCTGGCGGCTGCGCTAAAGTGTCTGCTCGAAGGCACTGCCTCCCCATCTCCACACAGTATGTGTATATGTACGTATGTGTGTTTGTTTTG
>JBBPCY010044460.1:0-13334 GCA_037974405.1 Brachyalestes nurse
AAAACTTTCCAGGGCCTTGAACTTATTTGTTCAGATTCACAAACTTTCAAGGATTTCAAGGACCCGTGGGAACCCTGGAAGATAAAAGCACATTTAAAATATAATGCTAATCTGAGGTGGTGACATATAATTTTACTCCACCTACATTACAGCATTCAACAATGAATTAGAATCTTGTAAGGTTCCATAATCACAGCATCCTTATTTGACCCACTGCACCACAATTTGATATCTCAGCACCCAACCATCTCATTCAGTAAACAGTTTCAGTACCTCATCAAAAAATCGGAAAGAATATTGACATTTAAACTATATCACCAATAGATCTCTCAGTCTGTTCCACTGCATCATGATGTATCCTATTTACTGTTATTTATTACTTAGCTGCACTGCATTGTAAGATAAATAATTTGCACAAGTACACATGATGCACAGGTTAAAATGGTATAGCTTTATAAATTTGTCCTAAGCATATGCTTTGAAAGGGTTGGGATGAGACTGATATCTAGTCAAAGTGTGAGGCCTATGGCCAATCCCGGAGACAGGAGGTATGGAGCAGTGGCATTATTTAAACTATGATGTTGAATCCCAGAGTCAGTCACTAACACATAAAAACCCCAACTGTGTAGAAAAGCTTAAAACAGTCTTCAGAACATTATGGCTAATCAAGGCAAGGCATAACCAAGTTGCTGAAGACACAGGAAATAAATTATATTTAGATGTATAATAAACTGTAATGACTAAGAATCAGAGGACCTGAAACTCAAACAGCAGACAGAGGCTGCATTCCAAACAATACACTTTCATTCTTCACATACGTACACGTACTAGTAAACGTAAATGTACTAGTAATGGTTTTATATTTTTTTAGACAGTGTGATAGTATGCAGTTTGGGACACAGCTTAAGATAAACTTCATGTGAATGCGTTAATTTGAATTCAGGACATCCCTGATTGGGACTGCCGCCGTCTCTTAAAATCTGCATACACAATTTGTGTAATATTAATTTGTATATTTTATTAAAATGGATGCTCACAAATCTTAAGGGGGAGAGTTTGTTATAGGTGTATAAGTGTACAGGTGTATTGCTATTACTTATACCTGCTGACCAGATGATTGACAGAGCTGAAGCTGTAACACATATAGAGGGCATTGATGTAGGTGACGCAGGGTAATGTGAGGTAAAACTGTAGAGTCTGCTTTCGAGCACCATTGACCTCAAATGGCACATGAATGGCCTGCCCTTTTCTCAGTTCCACCATGGCTAATTCTGCCAAAAGTGCTGCGGTGCCCTCTGGACCCTGGCTAACCAGCAGTCGGATCCCTGTCCTCATCAGTGCAGCTATAGTACTGTTATAGTAACGGCTGTGCTGGTAGGACTGTAGTGGTTCTCCTGTAAATGAACATAAGAATGAATGGAAAACACACAGTTGCATTCCAAACAATTACTTATATTAGCAGTGTTTATTAATCAGTCTCAACAAGTTCTTTTACTATCAAGACCCAGCCACACTTACTTTTCACAAAAGTGAATTTAGCTTACCAGGTTTTGTACGGCCTTTCTCCACAATGAGACACACCCGGTCAAATAATGCCTGCAGTTTCTGTATTCTGTCCTGCAGCTGTTTTCGATTTTGAGGGCTGGCTACTTCAGACTCACTCTGCCACTCCACCACCATGCGGTTGCTCACAATAAAATCACAGGTGATTAAGGAGCAGACATGCACTGCTGCCCCATGTTTCAAGCGGAGAGAGGACACAACCTCTGCACCACCGATGATGCAACGGCTGTCAACTAGTATACTCACACAAGCTGGTGAAACAGGGGCTTGGATGACCGAGACAATGTTTGGAATGCAATCTACTGGACCATCACCAGCAAAAGAAGAATCACTGGCTGCCTGAACACATGAATTAAAACATCAAAGTATATTTTAGTACAATTATGATTTAAGAGTGGATGGGAAATTAAACACGTTATTATCGCGTTAACGCATTATTTACTTAACGCCGACAATTATTTTATTGCGCGATAACACAGGTTTTTAAAAATCCTTTTATTTTGAACGTTTTTGAAATTTTAATGCGAGCGTTGAGCTATTTAATATGGAAAAAAATAATGGGATGCTGCAGTATATTCGGGCCTTTAGTCCTGCAGCATGGGTCCTGCAGCAAGGGTCCAGTCGCCGAATCAGAATCAGGAATCTGATTCCTGTCGATGGTGTCTCTCAAGCACAACAGTATAAAACAACAACATGTAAAGATACGTGTGTACATGTGCCTACACCACACCCATATCTCTTAAAGAGCATGCTTGCTGCTCCAATAGGCCAAAAGACGCAATTCTGATTCTGAGCCTGATGAAATTACGTCAGTTAATAACAGCGTATTCAGATACATAGACTTTCATATGGAGCTGGTCCCTGTTTGCAGCTGCACTATCTATCTATCTATCTATCTATCTATCTATCTATCTATCTATATGTGTGTGTATGTATGTGAGTGTTTGTAAGATTACTTTTTGAAAAAATGTTGTTTTGACTGTCATTAATAAACATAAATCTGCACAAAGCAAACATATTTGTCTACTCCTATGTTGATAAGAGTATTAAAAACAGTATGTTTAGGACTGCGACCAAAGGTGCGATTAATCGCAAGTTAACTAGGGCAAACATGAGATTAATCGCGATTAAATATTTTAATCTACTGACAGCCCTACTTAAAACACAACTTAGCGATGTTTAGTACAATCTGGAAAACCTTCTAAATTAAGTTACCTTTATTTCATTTGATTTCTTAATGGGTGAAATGTTCCAAGTGTGGATTCCCTGAAAGATAAAGAAAAACCAAAATGACACAACAAATTATCTCCATATGCATCATGAATAAATTAAAACCTTTCTACAAAAAAAAAAATGAACAAAACACACTTACCACGCCTTTCTCTACAACCTCCTTGAGTTTTGAACGTGTCATCTTGGGCTCCTTTTTATAGATGAAAGAGTTTCAGCAAAAATACGTAAACATAAAATTAAATTTCAAATGTTCCAGCTGTCTAATAGCCTTATGTAAACAGTGAAATGACACATACAAACATGGGCATGTCCTGTGTCTCTCTGATGGCTGTTTTCATCATGGCCACTACGTGTTCATTGGTGATCACCTCCTGTAGTCAAACAAAAGCAGAGAGGAAAAACACAAGCGATTACATCTCCAAAGAACATAAACCTGCTTGTTCAAACAGATTACCATCACACATTAAAGCTAATCAAAACTATTCAGTATGAGCCAGGTCTGGGTCCAGTAACTCATCAGGACTTACATGAATGATGTTGCGCACGTTGACTGATGTCAGGTTGTGCCGCTTTGACTTCACGGCCAAATCTCGGTCCAGTTTTCTGAATTCTTCCTCTGAGTCCTCCTCCTGATCAGCTCCCACAGCTGCCCTCTCTTTACCTGGCACTGCTCCATCACAGTTTGTTAGTATTATTTTCTTTGGTTTCCCTCTACTCTTTTGCATCTGTTGGTCCTGGTTCTCACCGCTCTCTTCATCTGCATGTAACAACAACAAAAAACATGACTGAACATTACACTGGTGAGGACTATGCATAAAACGGATGTAAACGTTGCTTACTTTTAGTACAATTCTGCTCATTACCATTATTTACCTTTCATTAAAAGATTAACTCACCCAGTGTAATGACCAATCCCAGCTCTGTGTCCTCCTCTGAGAGAAGAGCAGGAGATTCAGGACAGCTAAATGACTGCAAATCATCATTTCCCCTTTCAGAATAACCTAAAAATGAAATTTATAAGAATACTGCTCCACACTATTTTTCACTGTACTATTATTTGAAGTAAGGTTGGCCCAAATGATGAATATTTGAATATTTGTTTTGACTTTGGTATCTGATTCTTTATTTAGTTTTCAGAAGATCTTTCTTCCTTTCCAAGCCACACAATCTGTATTCTAAGCTATAAGACATGAGAAAACACATATTTTAAAGGAAAGGAATTGCTATTATGAGGCTAAATGAATAAATAAAACTGGTTTAATTTAGGCATCCACCTCTCCTCACCTCAGAGGCAACAAATTGCACAGCTTTGAAGCTAAAAGAGCACAGAGTTTAAAATCATAAATGTGGGAGCGCTTTAAAGTGTGACAAGAAAAATCAAACAGTGGGGAAAATGTACAGAGCGTGTATGAAGGCACAGCAAGTTTGATGTAATATGTAGCCTAATTACAGTGATGCTCATCCAAACAGGCTACTACCAGTCACCTATGAGGCCGATGATTAAAAATGAGAGCTCAGACCCTTATCAAACCAATTAGCTGGTCAAGTTCCTGCAGTGGAGGACAAGGGAAACACTGATGGCTGCCACAACTAAAATCCTGAAGGTGACAAATAAAACAATATTTCTAATTTTTAAAGCCTTAAACCCTTATTGACAAGGTGGCACACAAAAGTTGAACAAAAGGCTACACTCACAGACTCTATAGCAACATATGTCAAAAAAGTAGCAGACTATAAATATATTGTTATAATGTAAGTCTGTAAACATGATTTGGGTCAGCCCAAATAATATAAAATGCACAAAACATATACACACTATATCCTATGTTCCAACACTCTACTACTTCATGCTTCCTGTTAACAAATGACATTATCATGTAATTACAAATGTTACATGTGACTTACTTGCTTTACATTAGTTACCTTTTACAATGCTACAAACAACATTCTGCTATTTTTGGCTAAAAATGCCTATTTTTATAGTGTAAACCCTAAATATGCCCCCAAACATGCTCACAGAACACTTTAATTTCATTTTAAACTCAGTTTAATGCATTACCATTAAAGACATTGTAATGGTAAACCTGTATTTGCCTCTTTTTAAGGTAAATTCCCTGCTGAGATATGCAACTCGGAAGGTTGCGTGACATAAGTATTGGGATTTCGGAGAATAAAACCTGATCTTTTCTGGCTAAAAATACAAATGAGGGCTTGTTGGAAAGGTTTCCTAAAGATCTACCGAACTGTGAAGTTTGAAGTGTCTGAGTGCTTTCCCCTTCGATATGCAACTCGGAAGGTCGTGGGACAAAGGTGAACGGCTCCCCTTGTGTGAAAACATCCTGAAAAAATATATTTATTGCCTCAAAAATGCAAAAAAAAGGCAGATGATATTTGCAGTTTCCACGTTATTGTGGATATTTCCGCATAAAACTATGAGTTCGGTTCTCAGAAAAAATCCGCGTGAGTGAATCCACGAGTGCTGATCCACGAAAAACTGAGGGATTACTGTACAGCTTTCTGTGTGCTACCATGTTTTCTGCTGTTACACACAAGAAGCACGATGCTGCCTTGGATATATATTTGATACATTTAGAGCCAGCTGGTCCAGTTTTGTGAAAAGAATCAATCTGTTATACAAGTATGTTGACTTTTTTTATGGTATTCTGGATGTATGAAATATTGTATATGTCTCCAAAAAGACAGAATTCCAAGTTTAAACAATTCAAGTTTAAATTCTTCGTACTGTACCTTGTGTCTGGCTGTTACTTTTAAAATGTCCTCTAGTAGAACTGTTTGGGCCCTTTCTCTTGATGGGGGTAGATATCCTCTGCCCTGGACCAAGCGTGAGTCTGCCGCATCCATGGGATCCAGAGACAGAATCCTTCCGGACAAGTTTTGATGGAACAGCTTGAGTCTCTGGGGAGGAGGACTTGCGTCTTCGGCCCATTTTCATTGCACTTATGGGGCTGTCGTAAAACGTAAAAGTTTTGAGAGTAGAATGTTGAATGTGAAACAAACAGTAGTTTATAATTCCTTCAATTTCATCACATGAAGTACAATCTAAAAATATGCAAAAAGCAAAAGCGCAAAGATGTGGAGGACCAGTGGCAGAGGTGGAAGAGCAAAGGCTTTCAAACATTACTAGAACATTTGCACTGGAGACAGTGACACCCATGTACACACAATCACTTCACTTTTACTAAATGAGTAAAAGAAGACACTGCTAATTTGCTAATTAAACTACAACAGTACAACTAGTCACTGCTAGTAGGGAAATTGAATAATAGAGGGATTTTATCATTCAGCATGTGTGGCATTTAATCCTACAGCATACCACATTAACTCAATGTCCTGATTATCCTCATCATTACCTCAATGTAAGTTACCTCATGAAAACATCACAGCACACAGATCTACTCTTTCTAAACAATGTGTTTTTCTTTCAACTTCCCCACTAATTCAGATCCTAGCTGCCCCTACTAAACAGACTGAGGTTAAGATGAAAGTCAGCTCGAAAATGACTTATCCTGGACAAAATTTAAGTGCTGAACTTAACAAATCAAACTACATTTACTGCAGGAAAACAAGTCATTTCTCTTAACCTAAGAAGGTAAGTAAATTAATTACATACCTTTGCTGAGTCCACAACCTGTAAGCTAACTTGGTAGCACTATATATTTTACATGTACATGTGTTAGAAAAGAAAAAAAAAATGTACACAAACTATATATTTACAGTAAAGTTACAAGGCTCTTACCAGTCAGAACCATTTGTTTATCCATCAGGCTAACAACACACACACAGCTAGCCAGCTAACTGAGGATAGCAGACTTTCTCTACTGCACAGCTTTTGCTCTGGATATTGAGTCTTCTCTTCAACTGTTAAGATACTATATTTTTTAGGTCCTCCAGACATTTTATAAATAATAAGTGCTTACCCTGAAGCAGTTATTTGTAGCCATCGGTAGCTAGCTGAAACACTAGCCAGCCGGCTCACAACAAACTGACGGCTCGCGGGTTATTCTCCCTCATTCAACAACTACTGCCCCCTGCAGGCTGAACAATGCAGTCACTACAGTCCTGCTTCCTCCTATCTCACACCAACTGCCTGCATGTCCTCCTCTTACCGCTGGTGGTTAGGGAGTTGCTCTCGAATCCCAGGAGTGCCAGTGGGACCACCGATGTACCATTGAGCAAAGTACCGTCCCCACTCATTGCTCCCGAAGCGCTGCGTTCCTGGCTGCCCGCTGCCTCAGTTGGTGAATGGGTTAAATGCAGAGAAAGCCTGGTGCTTAGGGAGTTGCCCCTGCAATCAGAAGGTTATGGGATTGTATTCCAGGACTACTAGTGGCACCACTGCTCCTCAGGTGCCACGCTGGTGGCTGCCCACTGCTTCACTTGGTGAATGGGTTAAATATAATATGTACTTCATACTAAATGACTTTTCTTAATTTAAGAAGCAATGGGTAAACTTAACATGATATGTTTTCAGTGTACTGTAAACATTTTGTACACATTGGTGTTCTTTGGGGTCAATTTGACGGCAGGCTGTTTTAACTGTATGAAACATTAAATAACATTTCACATACATTTGTTTTGGTAGGTTTGGATGATACTGAGGGCACAGTAATATACAGTTCTATAACCTTAAAAAACTTCCCTCTGCTTTATGGCCATAACCGAACATAATCATATCTGTAGAAGTGTGAGAGTCATTGACAAATCACATGACTCATGACATGTCATGGGTGTTTTATGATATGAATGTTTTATTTAAATCACGATTTAGGTAGGCAGGAAAGACACACAGTACCTGACACATAAACTAGGGTAGTAATTTTAATTTATATGCCGTCAGGTGGATTCAGATTTCTGATGGCCTGTCGTATGAAACTGTTACAGAGTCTAGCAGAGCCAGAATGGAAGTGTTGGTAGAAAGGAGAAGAGTCAATTTAACAGGTGTGAATGGTCTTTCACAATGTTACTGGCTCTGTTATGGCAGCAGGTAGCAGGTACAGTTTCCATACCAGACAAAGATACGGTCGCAGAGCAGACTTAGTACTCTTATAGAATGTGAGTATTGGTGGGGGGAGGCTCCCTCTTTTCAAAGAGACAAAGAGAGGTCAGGACCTTGACCTTGGTGTTTTACCCTCTCAACAGCAGTGCCGTCAATGGTGAGGCACTGCTCCATGTGTGCTGAGAAATCATTATTCATAATGAGACCCACCACCGTCATGTCATCAATTTTGATGATCTTGTTTGAGGCGATCTCTGCAGAGTGTCAGCAATGTAAAGAGCAAGGGGCTAAGGACTATAATCCAGCCTGCCCAGCATACTTCTTTATGCTTTTACTTTATTAATGTATAATTCATTTATTAATTGATACTTCTTTTTACTTGATCAATTTAGAGTCCATTGCCAGTTTTTAAGCCTACTCTTGGACTTTCAATGGAAAACCTCCAATCAAAATCTTGTATTTTCCAATTCACTATTCATGAAACTGCCCTTAGGGACATCTAATTGATTAATTCTCTGGAAATGCACGATAAGTAGTGAATAATCTAAATATAAAAGTATGTTGTCTTGAGTTTATCTTAGTATGCATGTCACATATGAAGCCAAAAATAGCCTCAGCTACAACACCTGCTGCATCTGCTGCATCACACAGTGAGTGGAAACGGCACGTTGCACAGTTAATTTCATTGGGCTTCTGGCTGATGCCCCCTTGGCGGTCTCAAGACTTTTTGTAGGCTGGACCCACACACATGCGTCACTGGCATAGGTGTACCTGGGCTTCATCAGAACAGCGATTCATTTGGTCAAGAAGAGCTCAGGATTCAGTTTCAGAAAAAGCAGCTGAAAAACCGAAACTTTATCAGCGATTTGTACTGAGCGTTATGTCAGGACTGAACACCAGCAGGAACCTCCAGTATTTTAGTGTAGAGAGCTCAGCATCAGGGCGAGAGAAGTCCCTCCAGACTCCACCAGGTTATCAGGACATGCAGCCAGTGGGTTCGAGGCATGTTTCCCTGCGGGACATGGTGCTGACTCCTGCCAGGGTTCCTCCGTTCATCATCCCGCCGCTGAGTGCGGTGAGGCGTTCCGGGCGGTGCTCCGCAGGGGGCGCTTCGCGGCGTCACACGCTACCGGGCTCGGCTCACTCTCCCCGTCTTAACCGCTGCTGCTGCTGCCCTCTCTCAGCTCTCGATGTCGCTGGTCTGGAGTCCCACGCATGTGCATTATCAGACCCTTGGACCAGAGCTGCCATGTCTCTTCCTCACCTGGCCAAAATCACCACTCCGTATGGCTTCGTCACCCTGGGGGAGAGTCCCTTTGTCCACCGCCGGGAGTCACTCTTCTTCCAGGAGCACCAACCACAGCCAGCACCCAGCCAAGGCCAACAGGTGGGAAACCAAACACCTTCACTTTTTCTTTAAAAAAAGCAACCACACAAAAGTACCAGCCACCTGGGGATACTCTAATGGTATTCTGTTGGTTATGCTGCTCTTTCTTCTTTTGTTCTTCTTCTCCACTGTACTACTGTAACAACGCAAATTTGGGACTAATTGTTATTTTATCTTATCTTACAGATAGCACTATACTGAAAATGTGAAAAAAACAAGTAATAATTAATGATATTTTCATCGTGTAATTTCATTTGACGCTATGTTTGGATGTTTGTTTGCCATCGTTAAATTATAATCAAAGATGAGCAAAAACAGTAAATGTAATTTTATATGTACTCGTATACAGTTACAAGTTTTTGGACAGTAAAAAGACCAGTGTTCATATCAGTCCAGCTGGTCAGAGTGAGTTCTACACTGGAAACTGTACTCAGTGTGCAGATTTTTTAACAGGATGTTTTGTCTGTTTCTCAGGGTGTAAAGTCAAGAAGAGTGTCTTCCTTACAGTCTCAGGACACAACAGCTCGCTGCTGTACAGCTCTACAACCAGAGAATCGTCTCCAAGCTTCATGTGACTGTTCAAAAGCCTACAAATGCACACACCTGCCCAGCATCTCACAAAGGACAGGAAGACTGAAGTATTTACTGAAGAAGCGCTTTTCTGCATAAGAGTTATTTCCTTTCCAGAGACCTCTCTGAAACAGCTTTTGTCCATCTGGTGCAGAAGTTCTATTAATAAGGACACATCAGAAGAGCTCAAAAAAGCAGAATGAACTGGTAAAATGAGAGCAAATGGAAGTCTCATCATATTGATTATTTAAGTGTTACTGTGATGATAAACCTGATGCATTAAACCTTTTTGACAAGTTCATAAAAGTGCTATTTAAAAGTTGTCATTGAGTCATTTTGTGGGGTTCTGTTTATATCACAATCAAGCATTTTAAGAGATTTCGTTATTCTCCGGATTACATTGTCAAAGCAAACGCTGTCATTTTTTTGTAAATTCAGAGTGTAGAACATCATGGACAGCAGATGGCGCTGCACTCAATGTCACTTTAAAGTTGCAAAAGAAGGTTTCAAAACAAAACACCTAGAGCAAGATCACACATTTTCGAAGCTGTGATTATACACCACCAGTCAAAAATTCTGGCACATCCTGAGATTTTCTACGTTTGCATGTTACTTAATATTTACTACAAATACATTTACAGATGCCTTTATTTGTTAGAAAATGTAGATCGCCAGACAATGTTATACATATAACGAGCTATTAAGCGTCAGCCTTTGAAACTGTTATCGAGTGCATTTAAAGTTTAAAAGTGCAGTCCAGAATTTGACTCTGCATCACCACACAACCAGTTAATAGGATGTCAGACATGCACATATTCTTCCCATGTTTTACAGGAAATCTTGTTTTATTTGGCATATTTTCTTTTATAGCAGTTCACTCACCAACTTTGAGTGTTCAACCAGAATAAAAATTTGTAGTTTATGATATAAATGGATCAGAGGTGTGCAAACCTGTGGTATGCAAGCACTTTTGCCTGGGCAGTGTATTCACTTTTTTCCCAGTCTTGGGCTGTAAGCATAATTCTGAGACACAAAAGTCTTCCAAATTATTATTATTCATCCAAACGTATTTTATAAGGCAGTGCTGTCTTTACTGTTTTATATATTACAATGCATCTTGTGTACTGAGCTCCTTACTTGTTCAAGTTAACATGTTCCCATGGCTACAGTATGTTTACTACAATTGCTACAACACCAGTGAACTCTGAGTCTTTTCAGACAGATGGATTTGCGACCTTATAAGGGCTTTTGTTTAATGCTTAGGTGGACTCATTATTCCCACTATATTTATTGCGATTGTGACTCTGCTATCTAGTGTTGACCAGAGAGGGTTGAGTTCCTCAATCTGAATTTTGGCTTGACTTTGTTTCTTCCTCATGCTCCCAGTTTTTGATTTCTACAGTCATCCTGATTATTGTCTTGGTCCCACATTTTAGTAAAGCCCTTTTTTAAAACTGATATACAAGTAAATCTTAATCTAAAAGTGTGACGTTTTATGATCCAGAGTAGATTCCACACGTAAATACCATCAAACTAGAAAAATACATTACTCAAAGGCATTTTACTCTTTATAAAACAAAGGACAGTTTGCAAAAACAAGGAAAGTGTGTCAGATATTTCAGATCTAACGTGTACATTTCAAACATAAAAAACAAAGAACACAGGAAAGTCAAAGCATATAGCGAACACTTACTCTGCTACCTTCAGTAATCCCAGAGGATTCTCTAAATGAAAAAGAAACTTAGCTGCACTGTTCATCAGTGTTCATCACTGTCCATGTCAAGGTTCAGTCTTTTATAAAAATTTATTAGAACCTGACCTTTGAAGTCCCTTTCAGATCAAAATAATGTATCCAAGTTCTGCAGCGCCCTCATTTTCTAGATCAGGGATGCCTAAGTCCACTCCTGGAGGGTCAGTAACCAGCAAACTTTGGTAGTTTCACTCCTCAAACACACTCACTAAACCTGGCAATGAGCTGAACCAGGAGTGTTTGAGCAGCCAGATCGCTGTACATCAGCCCTCCAGGACCAGAACTGGGCACTTCTGCCCTAAAATATGCCTGAAGCTGGTGCATGTTTCTTATAAGCACAATCAATAGGAGCTCTATCTTTTCCAAACCTAACAGTTATTCAGGAATAATTCACAAATTCAGAGCCTCACTATTAAGCATATACAGCTCAAGCTGTTGAGGAATGGGCATAATGAGATTTACTGACAAAAAGAATAGCTAAGTGCCATTAGCAAAGTCTTAGGATAGGCAGATGCAAGGTGTACCTAGTGTAGGTGAAAAACTACTGTGCAAGGACAGTATTTGTGTTACTAAAAAGTTTAGTGTTCATTATTTTTACTTGACAAAATTTGGCCAGTATTCTAGTACAAACCACTGCCAAATTCAATTCAAATCACAGTCATATCAAACTCCATTCATATCAAATCACCAGGCTCATTTGGTTTTGTGCTCCACCATCCTCTAAAAATTATACATCCGGAATGATTTCAAATGAATTAGAGTATGTGGCATCCATGATTTTAAAACAATGGAATAATATGTTTAATAAGATTACACTTCAACTGGAAACATGGCCTCCTCTTCTCTCTGTGATCTTTATTAAAGCAAAAATGACAATGAGTGGCGTTCATGGCATACAGGAAGCTTCCATTATCCCAAAAGCCAAAGCTCATTTCCAAAACCATGTTGTACTGGAATGCAAGTGTGCAAAGGAGAACAGAGGCTCAAGCAGCTGTGGTGGCCTTCACGTGTCTCTTCATGTGTTCCACTCTGTTTAGCATGTGGCTCCACTCATTTGCTGCTCTTGCTCTCTCCCAGCAGCCAGTAGGTCCTCATCTTGCCCTTGCCTTTCATCTCCACATCTCCTCTCAGCTCCAGTTGGAAGCAATTAAACTCTTGCAGGACATCCCATGTGGCAGAGGACACATGAATCTTCAGGGCTGCCAGAAATATATTGCACAATTACTCATAAGAGCATACTGACAGTAGTATAATCTAGTATTAAGCTCCTAGACTTGTTAGTTGATCAATGCACTCAAACCTGTGTTAAAGTCTTGAAAAATCCAGATATATAACCATAAATCCTTAAATCCACTCACCTTGCCTTAGCAATCAAGAAACCGATTATTTCCATGATTCATCAAGGAAAAATGAAATTTTAAAAGGCCTAACAGTAAAAACACTAAACAATAATGACACATTCTCAGCCTTTCAAACACTCTGTAAAAGTATTAGTCATTAACACAGAATTAAAAAGAATGAATTAAAATACACTGTATTTTCTGTAAAATTAATAACCAAAACGTCTAAAAAGGTTTTGTTCGTCAGAATTTGTTCTTAATGTAGGACAGGCAGGTGGGAAAAATCCATTATGCCATGAAAATGTACCACTAAAATGGAATATTTTAATAGATTCTTAAAACAAGAATTTGAGAAACTGAATAAGCAACTAATTGTCACAGCTGTAATCTACACTGGAAAAACTCCTGATCTAACCAAGACTTGAAATCTTATTTCTAGCCTAAAAAGTCTTCTTGATCTTGTTTTGAGAATAA
>JBBPCY010044490.1:0-13331 GCA_037974405.1 Brachyalestes nurse
TCTCTCTCTCTCTCTCTCTCTCTCTCTCTCTCTCTCTCTCTCTCTCTCTCTCTCTCTCTCTCTCTTTTTCTCTCTCTTTCTCTCCCTCTCCCTCTCTCTCTTTTCAGGAGCTAACTAGGCAGCTTGGAGAAATTCAGGTAAGCCACACCTGCCTACAGTGTTCAGCCCTACCTAACCTTTTGCCAGGTTAATCATTGCCTTGGAGTTTATCCCTTGAAACGTGAAACACGCATCCTTTTCCTGGCCAGGCCGATGTTGCGTAATCAGGAATGGTTACAGTTGTAAGGTGGACGGTGTGTGATGTGGATTTATCACAGACTCAGTCTAGTGATCCGATTAGTCATCAACATTGTTGATTATAGGAAAAACCACTGAGTCATGGATTTGAAAACAAAAATGCTCTGTAAATGTTTATGGTACAGTCATTCCACAAGATTGCAATAAACTACAGGAAGCCTAAGGAGGCACAGGAGTAATTATGTTTCATGACCTGTTTGTATTAATGTGCAAAACTTCTTTTCTTCTGTGCCCCCGCAGTAATATAATCAAATGCCGATGGCTAGAGAGCACAACAACTAACTAACTAACTATATATATATATATATATATGTGTATGTATATGTGTGTGTGTGTGTATGTATATATGTATGTGTATGTGTGTGTGTGTGTGTGGTGTTTGTGTAGATCATCACATGAGTAAGTAGCAGTTATTTTCATACATACAAATGAAGAAGTGCAGAGGAAAAACCTTTTTTTTTTTTTTTGTCCTGTCAGGGGATTGGCCAGTGATTGAGGATTTAAGCCACTAAATACGCTTCAGACTAAAGCACAAGCTAAACCCAAAGACTGAATACATTTCTCTGGAAAGCAGCTCACATGTGCACTCACATTTTTCATCAGGAGTACACACAGCTGAGTGCCTGCTAACTGGCTGGCAGTCCAGACCTTATTTGGGTAATATAGTCACAAAATGGGGGGTCACAAAATATCCAAGCAGGTGCAGAGCTGACAACTGAGCAGATCTCTTTTCTCTTGATTCCCTGCTGCAGAGGGAGTGTTAGTGTTTTATTGAATGTAGTTTTTGAGTGTTTTGCAGCTGTAGTTGGGTGTGGTGTGTTGTTTGCATGGGAAACACATTCATTTTTCTGCACAGGGCAGATCACTAATTGCCGTAATGCAGTGCGATAGAGTTTAGACTTTGCGCGCTGTGCAGAAAAGGTCTACCGTGGGCCCCGTTGAGAATGTGACTGGCAGAACGACCGGAGATGTAGATTTTGCAGATAAGTATTATTTTGTAATGAGTTTTGGTGTATGTGTGCTGTACTATATTAAACTTGATCTATGGTGCATATTGTACTACATTGCACATTTTACTTATCTTATATATTCCATATCATATATTCCATATATCCCCATCTTATATATCCCACAACAGAGAGCTGTCCACACACTTGGGTACTATGTGTACACTGTGGAACCTGAACTTATAAATGCTTGAGATGACAAAGTTCACTTTGACTTTGATATGTATGAGTATACTATAGATAATGACCTGACACCTCATGAGTTAAATGAGATGTAGTAGAGCAGGCCAGTCCCAGATTGTGCTCTCCAGAATGAACTTGGCTGTTTTTTCTGTAGCTCTGCGTAGAGCGGAGCAGCTTCAACTGGACTGTATAGCCTCAGCCTCACTCCTGATAGGATCTGAGCCACTCCAGCCCACTGGGCTCTGTTGCACCCTGTGTATGTTAAGCGATGCAGGAAATGCCCTCGGGAGGTGATTTGTCTCTCTCTTACCCGATCGCAGCTTCTCTCAGAGTCTGAAAGAGTGAACAAGTCCCTCTCCAGCTGCTGTGGATTCAATGAGGACTCTGATTGGAGCTGACAGGCAGGGATGAAACTAATAGCACAGATTTGCCCGGCTGCCCTATTCATGACGGCCGGGTTGAGTGAGATGCGGTTTCTGTTGAACTCATGAAATGAGCAAGAGGAGAATCATAATCTATTTATCGTGTATGTGCTGTTACAGTGCTGTGCAAACGTCTGAGGCTCCGGTGCAAACTGTTTAAAGCCATTTCCTTGAGCAGGACAGCCCATACACAGTTTACCTTTAGAAAAAATTTAAACGTTTTTGTTTTTAAAATACAGTAATCCCTCGCTTTTCACGGGGGTTACGTTCCAGGAGCACCCGCGTATAGTGGAAAAACCACATTGTTGTATTTTTATAATGTAAACCCCAAATATGCCCCCAAACATGCTCCCAGAACACTAATTTCATTTTAAACTTAGTTTAATGCATTACCCTTAAAGAAAATGTAAAGGTAAACCCGTATTCGCCTCTTTTAAAGGTAAAACCATCTTTTAATTTAAATTCCCCGCCGAGATATGCAACTCGGAAGGTTGCGTGACAAAAGTATTGGGACACCCGGTTTTCGGAAAATATAATCTGATCTACTCAAGCTAAAAATATAAATGAGGGCTCGTTGTAAAGGTCTCCTGAAGATCTACTGAACTGTGGAGTTTGGAGAGTCTGAGTTCTTTCCCCGCTGAGATATGCAACTCAGAAGGTCCCAGGACAAAAGTATTGGGACACTACAAGGGTCCCCTTGTGTGGAAAATATTTATTGCCACAAAAAGCAAAAAAGGTGGAGGATATTTGCAGTTTCCACGTTATTGTGGGAATTTCCACGTAAAACTATGAGTTCGGTTCTTAAAAAAAAAATCCGTGTAAAACTGGGGGATTACTGTACTGTTTGTTTTTTTTTGTGAGCTGGTTAGAGGAACACAGATTAGGCTCCAAATTTCACTTCAGTGCCTCCTGACTTTCCATGAATTTGTGAAACTCTATCAAGAGGAGTTTGATGAGAACAACAATGTAACACTGGGCTTCTGTGAGGAGAAATATGGGAATGATTAAGCAAAACATGCATGAAATCCCAATTTGCTGTATTATTATTTGTATACCTTTGAATATTAGCTTTTGAAAGCATACTGCTGGGCTAATAAAAGGTGTGTAAGGTACTTTATAAATACCAAGGGGGTGGTTTCCAAATGCATTAGGGTCCCCATAAAACTTTTTCCACACTTCACTGAAATACCAGATTTTATTGAAGTACATAAACATTATAAGGTTTCAAAGCATATTAGATACTTTACAAACCGTCCATGTGTGGAAACTTAGCTGCACAAACAGACGGGTTTGAATGTTTTTGTGATGTCAGGAAAACGTGCATCTGTCTGTCTGGACTGTGTAGCTTTACCCCCTGAAGTGTTCCAGCCTTAGGAACACAATGACTCTTTAAAAGAAATTGAATTGAGCTGAATTGAGTTGTTTGGAATGATCCATACACACCAGAAATTTCAACACTGTTTCATTGTTAGCTATTACATGTCAGTATTAGAGAAAGAACGTTCATGAAAGTGGTTCATTATGTTAAATGGAGTTTATTACAATTTATTGCATGCCTTAATGTTGTTGGAGGGAAAGTCTTCATATATGTAAAGGGCTGTTGTACACCGTTTATAAGAGCAAATGTTGAATTCATTGATGATGATCTATGTTTGTAGCAGTAAACACAGACGCAGTGCTGAGATCATGCTTATGTGGGTCTCCTCTCTTTCAGTGACCCAACAGTGATTTGAGTTCTTATAGCTCTGCTTGGTGGAGACTGAGAACTTCATAATGACCTGCATGGTTTTATCATTCCGATCTCACCATGATCACTAAGCTCATCCTGAGCTGGTTTGGTTCCAGATTCCTTCTTGATGTTTCCATCTTGAGCCATTTGTTCAGTTCCATCACCTGCACTGCAGGCTTCATTAGCACGGCAGGTATTGGATGATAACTACAAGTCATACTAATATGCAGAGGTTTTGAAAATGGGGAAATATTTATTGTATTAATGTTGGTCGAATTTAGTCTAATGTTGTTTTTGTGGGTAAATGAATGCTTGCTGGCTGTAAAAGTAGATTTTTAAATATAATATTCAGTCTTTTGTACAGTTCAAAGACTTTTAAAGACTAAATAAATAAATAATCAGATATCTCATCGTTCTGGTTCAATTGTCTACGGGAAAAAAGTGGTTTGTAAATCATTGGCGAAGGCTGTCTGCAGTGAGTGTGCACATGTTGAAGTGGAAGAGAGGGAAGAGAGAAGAGAGGGAGGAGAGAGGCAGGCGTCCTACCCTACTCTCGGTTATGTAATGTTTTGGACTGGTTTGGACTGGTATGCATCTCAGGGGCATGTTGCAGCACAGACCTGTTTCAACACTGCTGTTGTTTTATAACTGGCTAAGACTGCATGTCTATAATTATAATGGAGATGCGTTTATTAAACAACTGTCTCCGACATTATTGCCCTTGGCCAGTGAACAAATAACACTTGTCTGAATAAATATCTGACTTATCTTCCATTCCTTCGTAAACTGTCCTCTAACCTGTCAATAACAGTTTTGCTGTGTTGCAATGTTTGTTTTTTTTTCTTAAAGCAAAATAAAAATAATATTTAGTATTTTTTAAGACATGCTGTAGTCTAAATGCTAGGTCAGAGTGTGAAAGGTATTTTTGTTTAAAGCTCCGTTAAACTGCATGTTTAAAAAAAACACCTCAGCTTTACTGTACTTGACCCGGTTTAAAGTTGGGCATTAGCTGATGCACTTTTTCAAAGCAATAAAAATGGCTTGAAGGCTCGAGTGTAATACCCAGCTCTTATCCTTCCACCCCTCTTTCTCTCCCTCGCTCGCTCTTTTCATTTTCCAGAATGTTGGCGCGATTAACTTCTTCTGCAACTACGAGGAGAGTCGTGGGAACTACCTGGTGGACGCGGACGGCAACCGAATGCTGGACCTGTACACACAGATCTCCTCCGTGCCCATAGGTGAGCCCCATCATCACTGCGGTGATCCTGCCTGTACAGGAAGAGAGGGGTACACAGATAACAAAGCAAGGTCCACTTCTTTTAACTAATATTGCGATTGCAATTGTAACTTCGGTGCTTTCTGGAGAATCACAGCAAACTTCTCAGACTGTGTGAACTCCGGAGAGCAGTACCAGAACACTTCTCAGAATCATCTGTAATTCATCTCAACACACTGAGCAATTTTTGCTATTCAAATCTGTGCTTCCTGAACAAATAGTATGAGTGCAGTAGCACCACAACCAGGAATTTGTTTATGCTTTGACCGAAAGGACATCTGTGCTCTGTGATGTTCTAGACGTGTTTAATTTAACATACATTTCAGTTACTCCTGTTCTCTCTCTTGTTTACCACCAAAAATGTTTGGTTTCAATGTCTTGGCCATGTTGTGTAACTTAAGTCGAGCAATAAAGGAACAGAAAAATTACAGTGTTTTCACAAAAAAGTCACAGAATGTTAAACCGCGAGTGAAAGCTGTCAAATTAGCAACGTTCGGTTCAGCTAGCATTTAAATGTGAAGTCATCCAAAGAAAGTTCATGAGAACGGAGGCAGGTGTTTGATAGTGCTCCATGCAGACTTTGTTCCTTGGAGAAACAACAGCGGGGCCCACTGCAGTCGCCGCTTAAAAACAGACATAATCGATTTAGACCAGAAAATCCTTCGGGACTCTGTATAAACCCGGCGTTGGGCTGAATTCCGTGATGCCGTATGAATGTCTCTGCTGCGACTGTGGAGGTGCTGAATGTTTTATGCATGGCCTGGTCTTGTGAATTCAGCGCTCCTAATTGCAGCAGTGATCACTGGCACTTAGTCACTTCTCTGACTCATTCGCCCAGGGCCAGTTCCATTAAACTGTTAACATGCTCTTACTTGGAGCGATCTGAGATGAACCGTGTTAATCAAAGAAAACCATAAAAGAAGTCGTCAAATGGGACTGAACCCATAACTTCTTGGCTCACAGGAAAGTTCTCTGGCTGCTGCACTCTGTTTGCAGCTGTGATGACACGGCAGAAAATAACCAGGATGAACAACCTTGAGCTCCGCTGGGGAAGACCTCATGGACGCGTTTTCAGGACGTGCCTTTTGTTTCGAAGTGTTTTTGATTGTCTGTTGAACTCGCTCTACCTCTGGAAGACCACACACTTGTGGGCAGAGGCTGTTTGTTCAGAGGACGTTAGCGGTGCTCCGAGGACGCAGCGCCTGCTGAGAGGAGTCTGTGTGGCTGATTAACCGTGACTGACAGGCGAGAATAAATTATGGTTCTCTGACAAAAACAACAGAGACACACAACAACCGGAGTCGTCTGGTTTTCCCCTCTTCATAAAATTCGGTATCACAACCTTTTCCACATATAGGACATATATAGGGCTATATTTAGGATAAGGTTAGTCCTGATGAAGTTAATGAACCCGCTCAAATGGACAAAGGAACCTTACACAGGATTGGAAACCTGTAAACCAGACTGTGCGAGTGTGTGTGCGAGTGTGTGTGCGTGTGTGCGTGTGTGCAGTGTTTGCGAGTGACGGAATGCATTTACCAGTGTTATGTAATTAGAATGCAAATGATGAGTAACTGTATTCTGTTACAGTTACGGTTAAAATAGGTGATAATCAGATTCCAGGTACTTTGTTGAAATAAATGGATTACACGGCGGTATTTTCCTGTTCCATGTTAGGCTTTCAAACGCCTTTCAAACCGAAGCTGTTGCCACAGACAGGTTTTTTCAGTGTTTTTTTTTTTAATTACCATAACTCTTGAACCAGTTGCGCAATCTAAAAAATTCCAACGGTTTCTGAAAGCAGAGTAGCTGCGCTTTTCAGTGATATTAGGTAGTCATTACGGTAGTCATTTTTATGGATCTTTTCTTATGAGGGGGCTTTCACCAGGCTGTAGCCGGCCAGGGAAGCATTTTTCGGGCTTACCCGCCTGGATGATTAGGCCTGGTTCTCCTCATGCCACTCACCCGAATTTGGATTTTGTCATTTTTATGGAAGTTTTCAGAAGAGGGGGCTTTCACCAAGAACCAGGCCCCTCAACGATGATGAGTGATTCAAAAAAACAGTGCTTCTAGGTCGGCTACAGCCTGCCCAGAAACTGCTCGTAAGGGTTTAATGTTGGTGGCGTCAGTTACACAATGGACCCGGAGCCAGCACAACAGACGGGGAAGACTGGCAATCTGTACGTTCTGTAAAAGTCTGGTGCACGGCTGACGCAGAGCTATTCATCTATAGCTCCTCTACAGTAAATATGTTGTCTGTTCAGGGACATTTGGCCTTAACAGCCAATTGGTAGAGAAAAACAAACAATAATTTGCAGGATGTGATTGCTACATTCATGTTTTTTGTAAAAAGCATGTCAATATATTAAGTAATCCAAAGTAATCAGAATACGTTACTCACAATGAGTAACTTAACGAACTACGTTACAAACTACATTTTGGGACATGTATTCTGTAATCTCTAGTGGAATACTTTTAAAAGTAACCGTCCCAACACTGTGTATCAGCAATAGAGAATACCAAAACTATAAAGCATAATGCTCATTTTGGTGGTGGGGAACTGATTCCCATGTTCATTGCAAAATTGCAAAACAGAATATATATGCAGCACACAAACAGTGCACCTCGTGCTGATGTTGATCCCGTGAGCTAGATGGTGGAATAAGGCGTCTTTCAGCAGTCTGCCACCTGTTATTGCGGGAGCAAACATTAGATAAAAAGTCTCTTTGGGTAATGACAGTCTAACGGTCGAAAGCATGAGTGTAAACTTCTTTTACCAAGATTAAATATTTAAAAAGTGGTATAAGAACACTTTATGGACAAAAGTATTGGGAAGATTCACCATTACCCCAACATTGACTTTAATGACATTGGATTCAAATACAAAGAATTTAATATGGAGTTGGGCCAACTTTGCAGCTAAAATTTTGTGCCCATTCGTTTAGTAGAGGGATGGGATTGAGGTCAGGGCTCTGTGCAGGCCAGTCAAGTTGTTCCCCAAAGCTGGATACATGGCATTTTCCAAAATGTCTTGGTATGCTGAAGCGTTAAGATTGCCCTTCACTGGAAGTAAGGAGCATAGCACAAACCCTGAAAAATAAATGTGTCCCAATACTTTTGTCTGTGCTTCCACAGTTTGAGGAAGGCCCTTTTCTGTTCCAGCATTGCTGTACCCTAGTGCATAAAGTAAGGTCCACAAAGAGATCATTGGATGAGTTTGGTGTGAAAGAACTTGACTGGCCTGCACAGAGCCCTGACCTCAACGCCTTTGGGATGAACTGGAACAGAGACAGCGAGTCAGGCCTTCTTGTCCAACATCAGTGCCTGACCTCATAAATGCTACACAGAATGAATGGCAACAGATTTTCACAGAAACACTGAAAAATCTAGTGGAAAGCCTTCCAAAAAGAATGAAAGCTGTTAGCGCTGCAAGGGTGGGACCAACTCCATATTAAAGTCTATGTATTTGAATGCAATGTCATTAAAGTCTTTGTTGGTAGTATGGTCAGGCTTCCTAATACTTTCGGCCATACAGTGTAGCTATCTCTCTCTATCATGCTACGGACTCTATTAACTACCCTGCTACCCTCCTACCCTACAAATCTTGTTTTAACTTTGAAGATGTAGTGTAAGGGAAAATGAGTTCACACCAGAAATGCTGAGTAGAAAACATGAATCATTTGTTATCCAGGGAATGTTACCAGTTTTAATGGGGTTTGAACACTGACTATATTCTTCATCAAGTTATGGGAGCCCATGTGCTTACAGACCTCCCACCGCTTTTTCCTTACTTTCACGGGCGCTACGCCAAAATGTACATGCAAATACTACTATTATTTTAAACCACCATCATCTCCTACTGGCATCACTAGCCATGCTAGTCTAATTTCAAAGTTTGTGCTTGTGTCATGTAGGTGCTGATTCCATTCCAGGAGGACAGGGAGAATGAAGACAGTCTGTCATTGTGCATGAACCTCCCAGAGTACCTGTCAGAGGACGATAGTCCAAGCGTTGAGAAGGAGAAGGTTCTGAGCCGGGTGGGCTCTGCCTGTGAAGGTACAGGATGGCTGGCTTCTGCTGCAAACTTCCTCTCTAGATCATTTTACTGGTGATCACGTCCTGTTCTGAACACTCCTGGAATCACTACTTCCTGGTCAGAATGTTCCAGGTGTGACCACTTTATGTTCACAACATTTCAGCAGTTATTTTTTTCTTTGGTGTCATTGGGACAGTCTACTGCGTCAAGCACAAGCACGCTTACACACATATATACTTGCAAAAGCCCCCTTGAAAGTTTTAGTTTTGTCTTGTTTTAACTTTGTAGTGTAAGGGAATATACAGGGAATGTTGCCAAATTTCAAAGGGTTGGATACTTTTGCAAAGCACTTCATGTGTGCACTGTGTCTCTGTCATGGACTCTTTCTTAACATATGAATTGGTTTGTGTTTGTATGTACATTTTAAATTCCACTCTGTCTTAAAAGCCGCAGTGCAAATCACAATCATATTCTGTAGGAAATCACTCAGATGTTCAATACAAGATCAGATTAGTCCTTTATCACAGATGAATTAGTCTGACACAACAACTGCTTTAACTTGTTTGGGTTATATTATGTTTGATCTGATTAAATGAGCCTCTGAGGTTGACATTGATGTTAAAAAGTCATCATATTAGATGTACTGTTCCACAACAACAAAACAACAATGCAGGCTGGAAAGTACCTGCTGTCTGAGACAACAAGCACTGCGGAATAGTTCAGACTTGCCATTTGCAGTGGAAACTTTCATGTTTTGAGGCACATGTCACGCTATCTAGCGAACATGCACTGTATGGCAGTGTCCAATTGTAAAAAAAACTCAAAATATTTCATTTATTTTTAAACAAGTTAATAGCAAGATATATCATTTGAGGTCTACACATTGTCTACTAGTTGGGGTTCCTTTTAAGTTTCTATGGCTTTCCCAAAGCAGCCCTGCTCCTTCCCGTCTGTGACAGTTGGGCTGATTATTCCGGTTGCATCCGCCAGCTTGGGCATCTAGAGAGCATACTGCTCTTGGCATGGCTTGGAGTTTTCCTGCAGCCCTCCTTTGAGTGGTCAGTCAAAAGAGGCGGGGTAGGCATAGAACATGCCTCAGTTTGTGATGCTGGCCTTCTTGTAGCTATTTCATCTTAGGTTGTGGCTGGCTGGCTGGTTGATTGTTCCAGTTGTTTTTGCCGGCTTGGGCTTCCTGAGATCACTGTCTCCTGGTTAGGCATCCTGTATTGCTTTCCAGCAAAAAGTACTATTACTTTGGACAAAAGTACTATTACACCAACAGGGACTTTACACTTTGTGCACTGGGTCACAGTCATGCTGGAATAGAAAAGGCTCTTCTCCAAACTGTGTCCACAAAGTTGGAAGCATGGTGTTATCCAAAATGTCTTGGTATGCTGAAGCATTAAGCATTAAGCTTCACTGGAAGTAAGGGGGCTAGCCCAAACCCTAAAAAACCAGATGTGTCCCAGTACTTTTGTACATATAGTGTAGTGGAGCTAGCGGTTCATAGCAAAGAACCATCCTACAGCCTGAGTATGAATGTTATTCTTTGTTCACGGGCTCGCCACTCATTAGATCGACTTTAACGACTGTGAGGCCTCTGACATACGCATACTTAAAGTATGTAATATGCAACTTAAATGCATTTGTACAGCATAATCATAGAATGACGCTATACCCCAGGTGCAATAATATGGTGATTAATCACTCCTAAAGATTGACCAGTGTAATTGTCAGCCTTTGGGGAAGGACCAGCATGATCCACCTGGATTTGCTAAGGCATTGCTAAATATCTAAGAAAAATATGATTTGAAGGCTCAAATTTGGTGGTTTAAATTGCTTATGTTGCATTTCTTATATGAGGTTAAACCCTTTTTCATTTGATCCTCAGACCAAAGTTAAAAGACTGATTTCCTTTCAGAAAAAAATATATCTAACATTCTTGTGCACATTGCATTATTTACAACAAGCAAGAGTAAGCTAAGAATAATAAAAAACACACCAGTGCTGGGAAAAATATACCAAATGAGGAAATTTCCGAAAAAAGTCCCACAGAGAACACAGAGCACTCATTTACATACACTAACACTGAGTTGAATCCCTCGGAAAAGTATCAGTTCCCCTGAATGTGAAATACCTAACAAACAGGCAACTGAGTATAAAATAATTTCTGTAAACACACACGTACATTGTTAAAAAGTCATCACAAAAACTGTGACCCATACACACCTTAACGAAAGATTTTACTGCTCCGTCTTTCTTTATAAAACATCTGTAAAAAATTTCTTTCTAGCAAATTCTCTGTCATTTTTTTCTCAAATTGTGTGTCATCTTTGTTTTTATTCAGTGAAAGTGAAACTTTAAACTGCTCACTATAAAGCCATTCTTTTTTAAAGTGGTGGCACTGTGTTATTTATAAACGTTATTTTTACCAATTGAAAGTAATATTATTGTGGTTACAGTTTTCCTCATTTGCTGGTTAATTAAGTGTTTGGACATTTTTTGCCCCAGTGCCTCTGGAAACAATCAAAATAAGACACTGTTTTGGAATGTTATTTACAATAAAAATAATATAGTGTACTGAGCAAAAGTCTCAGAAACTTAGCAGTATGTTTACATATCAGATACACCATATAACAGAATGAATACAATCTAACAGACACAGTGAATTATTTGTTCTTGTAATGTTAGTCTGCTCTACATAACTTTAGATATTAATGTTGCCTTTTACTCGCTCACTAGGGGCACGGACCTGGACTATGTAAAGCTGCTTTGTGACAACTTTGTTTGTAAAAAAGCGCTATGTAAATAAAAATTAATTGAACTGAATTTTCTCAGATGAATTTTCTCAAGACTTTTGCACAGTACTGTAGACCCATGAACAAAATGTGATGACGTAGACTTGGACATATTCCGGTCATGCATCAACGGGTTTATGGCAGTAGCAGTTAGCTTTGTTAGCATGCTTGGGGAGGAGATCATCCCTACGCTGAGAGTCGTTCCTGAACTAGAAACTGAATGGACAGATCGGGTGAATCGTGGTGAACGTCAGAACCGGCACTTACAACGCTGGTCTCACCACCGGCAATGTGAGCGGCTACAAAGTGGCGTCATACGGAGTTCGGCGCGTGGTGAGAGACGCCAAACGCCGGTATCGGGAGCGCGTGGAGTCTCACGACAAATGCGCACCCATTTTCAGTCTTCACTGCGCAAATGCGTACCTAATTTGAGTAACTTCATACTGGATATCTAGGTACCCCCACTCAGAAAAGGAAAACCTTAAAAAGAAAAATAATAATTACGTTTTAAAATATGATTCCAGCCGGTCAGCGGAGCCTCGCTTGTGCCCCAACCAAAATTCAGTCAGAGCAGGTCTGATATCAGCGCTTCAGTCTGTGCGTGCCCCGCCCCGCCCCGCCCCGCCCCGCCCCGCCACGAGACCCGTTCTCCAGTCCAGAGAGGAGAGGTCTGCGCCCATTCTCCAGTCCAGAGAGGAGAGATCTGCCCCTGTGGTCCAGGATAAACTTTGAAATCCCGTGTGATGCTGGGTTACAGTCCAGATCCGAGTTCTGTCTGTCAGGCTGTGAGGAAAATATTGAAAATTGAAAATATTGGGGCGTTTGCACCCATGGTAAGGTGAAACATTTTGAATTTGGGTGTGTACCAACTAATTAATGTAGGTACTCATTACAGTACTACAGCAAAAAAATTATGTATATATATATATTAGGGCTGCCACAAACGATTATTTTGATAGTCGACTAGTCACCAATTATTTTTGCGATTAGTCGACTAATCAGATCATGCGTACATTGGATGTAAAACGTACAGCTTATCACACCAACATGCTGCATCTCTTATATAACCTTCATTAGCTTACAGCTTGGATTTAAAGTATATGCCTAAAAATAAAGACAAGAAGACATCTTTTAATGAAATTTGCATCTTTAACTGTAGCATAAATTGCAGTGTTCAAAACTGCTGTTTACAAATTGTACGATTTAGAGCATGCCACATCTGACTGTCTTCACACGCTTCTGACTGTCTTCACACACTTCTGACTGTCTTCACACGCTTCTGACTGTCTTCACACACATCTGACTGTCTTCACACGCTACTGACTGTCTTCACACGCTTCTGACTGTCTTCACACGCATCTGACTGTCTTCACACGCTTCTGACTGTCTTCACACACATCTGACTGTCTTCACACGTATCTGACCGTCTGTCTTCACACGTATCTCACTGTCTTCACACGCTTCTGACTGTCTTCACACGCATCTGACTGTCTTCACACGCATCTGACTGTCTTCACACGCATCTCACTGTCTTCACACGCATCTCACTGTCTTCACACGCATCTCACTGTCTTCACACGCAT
>JBBPCY010044501.1:0-13330 GCA_037974405.1 Brachyalestes nurse
TGTTGACTGGGGGTGTGGTCTCATCTCTGGCAGATGGAAGCAATGAGGGTTCTCAGCTGCCAGGGATGAGACCAATGTGTTTTGAGTTTCAGTGCCTGTATAAATACTGCCTGCTTTGTGTTTTATGTTGTTTCATGTTGTGTTTCATTATGCTGAGATATATCTGTTCGAGTTTCTTGCTTTCTGGATTGGGCCACCGAGACTCTTTACTTTGTATTTTTGGAAATAAAAGGAAAGAGAACCATGGGAGTCTGCTCCTGCACCTCCTTCTTGAATGGGCACAGCCCAGACGTGACAGATACAATAATTTTGCTGCTGTAAAATCAGCATTTTGTCATACTGGAAATATACATCTACTATAATCTGTTTCTTAATGTATTTTCTTTAAAATACAGTATTTTTTGAATATCATAATTATAGTAATCCATAATTATGTGGATATGTATATAGTTTTTAGTGAAATATAATCCCTCCAGAAAGACAGGGAAAAGCCTTGTAACTTACTTTAAAACAAAATATGTTCCCTAAAATGGTGTTACAGTTACAGACCCATGACACTCTTACCCAGTTAGCTAGCGGCTAATGACCACCACTACTTGTACAGTTAATAAAAGGACAGGTAATGTTTTGTTGCGTGATTGCACAGTGCACACACTCATTTTTTTCAATTTGTCAGTTGCTACAAGACAACTTAACGTGTACAAAATACTCTAATACTCCTGTGTGCTATAGACTATAGTTTTTGTTGCATCAGTCTGCATCTCCCAATTAATGTGTGTTTCCCCTACAGCTCCGCCTCGACCAGCGGGTAAAACTGCGCCTGCTCTGTTCCTGCTCTCTGCACCTGCTATTTGCATCTAAATGTTATTGCTGAGGGTCACAGGCCCCATCCCCCCCCCCCCAGGACAGACCTAGTTAAATGAGATTCCTTTCCTCTGATAAACAGGGAAGATGGAGACTCACAAAGAGTGCAGCAGCAGCAGATGCCACATTTAGTAACTGTGACAAGAAAGTGTATAAAAAGTGTATAGCTGTATAGAAAATGGCCAATCAATACCATTTCTCCCAGGATACACACATTACACCAATATCACTGTAACACAGGAGGTAATCTCACGAGCCTCTCAAGACTGTTTATAACTGTTTGGTCTGTTGAATTCTGGTGGTGGAGCAAAAAATGATGTCAAACACTTGATGGAAAAAAGTTTCCCACCACCATAAGTGGATGTGGCTAAGTGAGACATTGAAGACAGCATGCAATACACCACAGGAAACCCCATGTTTAGTGTGAGAAAGTGATCTGGACAAGATTTTTCCAAAAACTGACAGGATTTCTGAAAAATTCATGTCTTTATACATACTGACCCAGTAGACAGTTCCATCTGTTTACTGACCAACACAGTCAAAAAAAGACAAGGTCATACATGCCCTCTCCACTCATCACTCAGCATGATGCTAGCCAACAGAATGAGCAGTTAGCATTCTTCTTCAAATGCGTTAAGCTGTCCAGTTAAGGTTCATTGGCAGATTAAAAAGACGCAGTGGCATTTTGTATGACTCATGCTAGCCTTCTCTTCACTCTAACTGCGATAATATTATCTAATTAATATGATTGTATTGTTCAGTGGTACACGTATTATACAAGTATAATATAATTATGTATATCAGAGGTTTTTGCAGTAATTGTTACTAAAAATTATAGAACAAAATCTCACTATCACATAAAATAACAAAGTTATTTTATTTATATAACAAAACCAAGATTCTTAACATTCAGTAGAATCTGATTTTATTCTAAATTATTTTGGATTGGTCCATTTGTCATGAGATGTCACAAAGCAGAAACAGATTGGTCACATTAACTCTCTTCGTATGATGTCAAAATAAACAAATTCCTGGCCTAAGGAGGTATTCATGAAGATGTGCAGGTCCACTTCTAGAGTCATGAAAGAAAATAAAACGGTTACTGAACGTTATTCTACAAGATTTTGTCCAAATGGCTGCAAGACACTGCTTTTAGATAGACATTACATTCTACAACACAATATTTTTGTTTTATACTATGTTTACCTTTTTTGCCTCAATTGTTCTCGTGTCTTACCTAGCAGAGATTTAGTACTGCTGTGGGGGTTGCGTTTACAGAAAATAAAATAATGAATTAATGTTTTTCAGTATTTAAGGTTTATACATTTGCTTGTCTTACTCCCACCACTTTTATGTTCAAACACAAAAAATGTGATTGACGCACTTGAGTTCTTCTGCCTTGGTTTCCAACTCACAAAAAACCACCAACAGTTGTCTGACTCAATTTGGTGGGTGTAGTGTCATTTTCCTTTAGAACCCTGACCTTTTTTGGAGGAACCACAAAAAACCCCCATCCTCCAAACCTCACATCATAAAAACAATCACAGCACAGTACACATTACTCAGTTTCTTGGTGCGCTTCAGGTAAGACAAAGCCTTTTATAATAAAACTAGATTGTGGCCATTTGCATCAAAACTTGATATGGCATTTATGCTATTGGCATTTATAACATATTTCTCCTACAATACACAAACTGAATTTTTATTGAGCACTCAATTGCACACACATTGTCCAAATTGTTGGTTAGGTCAACCTAAAATATATACTTTAAATATTTTAACTAAAACAAAAGCTTTGATTGGGAAAAATGCAGTGTATATTTTTTAAGCACAGTTTATGTTGCTTTCCCCCTTTCATTAATAATTAAATACTGGGTGAATCTCAAAAGTGTCAGTTTTCAGTGTAGGTTAAGTATAGCTTTTGAGCTAAGATAAAAATAAGACTTAATAATATCTATTATTTTCAACTCAAAGTTTAGTTTCATTTCATTAATATTTAACTGACTGTTAGTTAATAACAAGGTGAGCATTTATAAACCATCTGCAGCTGAAACTGAGAGTTACCAAAAATGTCAGAAAGACTTCAGATCAACTTCTGCCCTGTTTCTTGACGATAACAAAACTAAACGTTTTGACATGAGAAATAAAAACAACAAAACTGTTTGCTTTAGTGAATCATAAAGTTTAAAACAACATTCAATTTTAGATTTGGCCTGTTAAATTACTTTTTTTATTTTTAACATCAGGTCTTTTTTACATTGCAGATAACGTTTCAATGTTTCCACATAAATTCCCTCTTTAGCGCATATAAGCTCTTTGGGTCTGTGGGACCCGTTTTCAGTTTTTAGCTTAAGAAAAATGAGTGCCATTTCTATTCATAAATTTGATTTAACAAAATTAAAGGGAACACATTTAACATGTTTTGTTTATATTACTTGCAAATGGGATGAAGTAAAAATCCTCTTCTTTTAACAGGATCGGCTTTACAAAAAACATCTGGATCAACCCAAGCTGTGTTTCAGTGGCTTCACTCTCAGGTACTGTGTTTGCAGAGATTGTGCTTGACACCTCATCACATTAACAGAATTATAATAATACAATAATTTCCCAGTGCTACTTTCTTGTGACACATTGGCAGTCAAATAAAACTGCTTAAATGATTTAATTGCTTAAAGATAAGCACAAAACAGTTGAAATACAAACCTAAGAAATGCAGACCAAATGCAGACTTTACAAGTAAACACAGTCAAATAAATGTTTGTGTGTCATTTAAAGCCAAGACTTCACATTTGGCTAAACGCAAGTATAACGAGCACCCTACTTTATGACTGTGTCCGAATAGTTGAATAGTGTATTGTGAATTCCGATGTGGTATCCATGCAGATTCACCGGTTAATCAGGCCAATATATATATAGGGGAAAAATACAAAGACAGTAAATTAGGAAAGAAAACTAGGCCACATGGGTCAGGGACATAGATGTGGCTGCCAGGACCAATAATTTCTAACATGTTTTTCCACTCTTTCCATATGAAATACTTTATTAAGCTAAACATACTTGTTCATAACTTGCCACATGTTTAGAATGCCCTGGCACTACACGGTCGGGCCTGTAAAACCACCAATTTAGCAAATTAACATCTTTTTTTATGTTTAATATCTATTAAATTTGTCCCCCATGCCTCACTGGGCAATGATCTTGCCATAGCAACGCCATTAACAACTTCTTTCAATGATATCATAGATGTATGTGTACACAGTGTGTATACATACTGTAAAAGAACATTATAGCATAGCATATGGGGTGTGGAGAAAGTGATGTCTATAGTAAGTGTTGCAGACTGAACACACAGTGCAACTGACCTCCATATACAAGAATAAATTACTATTTGCAACACAGCACACAATAACTGATAATAACTTGGTGATAATATATAATAACAACTAGATAATATACAAAATGACAGAAGGTAAAAAGGTTCTCATGATATGTGGATGTACCCAAGGGGAAAAAAGATTCAGAAGAAACATGCTAGGCCTTAGCCCAGTCAGCCAGGTGCTGTTTATACACAAGTCCCTATCTAACCACTTTCACCAGAAAGTGATGGTCAAGGAGCACAATACAGTTTATCCAGCACACAGTGCTATATTTAACATCAAACTGCTGCACACAACAGTAGAGACTAGACAGTGTAATAAGGCGGTAGTTGCCGATTCACAGCAGTGATAGCTTTTGTTCATGTATTATCAGTGCCACATATGTCCAGAGAGATGGGAGGTGTATATTTCTCAGGTCCCCAGACATACCTGGTAGCTTGCAAACATTCAGAGAGATTGTTGTTTTGATGTCAGGACTTCAGCTGCGCTTCACCTCCTGCACATTCTTAACTGTTGGGGTTTAGCCATCAACCTCTCAGTGTTGGTAGCATTGTGTGGTGGGGAGATCTATACTGGGGAGGAATTTAGTCATTTAGGACCACTTTTACCTTTTCCTGTTTGTACAGTTTGCACCAGTGTGTGTGTGTAAAATGCACAGGTTGCTATTCTTTTATGAACTACTGCAGTGTGAGCTGTGTAAAAAAAACGCCTCCATGTGTGTTAAGTGCAGTAGTGTGTGTATAGCAGCTTTTCTTTGTGCTGTATTCCAGCAGCTTCACTATTGATTCAGTTTCTGATGGGATGAAACAGAACTCACACACGCACACACTTAACATCACTATTTAATTGTTGCAATAGTAAACAATAATGACAATAATGACAATAATGATATACACAGACACACTCCCACAAATTACGAAAGCAATGATCAAAAATAATAAAATCAATACATACATAAGTACATACATGAATATATAAATATATATATATGTGTGTGTGTGTGTGTGTGTATGATTTGACTGGTGCATCATTTTAAATAAAATTGTACATCAAGGCTATTCAATCTGTTGTCCATAATAAAATAACCTTCTACCTTCTCATATACATTCTTACTCATTAAATGTCTCTGTTTCTTTAATGTCATTACACAGTGCATCAGTATGGATGATTATGTCTACACTTCACAAGATCATAATGCCATTGAGACTGCTTCCTCATTCTTCCTCATCGCTGGCATATGTGTCGGTATCCCAACTCTGTTTTGGTCCCTCCATTCTCTTTATGTTTGCAGGAAGAACGGAGGCCGAACATCAGTCTTCGTCGTCTTCCTCCTCCTTAATGTTCCTCTTCAGTTAGCATTTAGTACACCTTTCATAATGAATAATTTCCATGTGCTCTGCCTCTCAGTGGGTTGTCATTGGACAGTTCAATTGTTTGTAATGACTTACCTGTCTGGGCTATATTTCCACCTGTTGGTGGCACTAGAGAGTATTTTAGCTCTGAGACACCCACTTTACATTGCAGACCTTTTCTCCCCAGTCTGTTCAATAACACTCTCTGTCACCACATATGTGCTTTCCTTTGCATGTGCTGTTTTCCGCTTGTATCTAGTATGCATAGCACCATCGTTCGGAATATTAATTGTTATGTTCATTTTCACATTTAAAGCCCCTCCTTCTCCATGTCACATCCCGGACAGTGACAGAAAGCCAAGAAAGTGGGTTCTTGCGGTTGCCACAATTACACTGATTGGCCTTTTTTTGCCCAAACTTGTGACGGAGTTCTTACTCGTTTCAGGACAAGATTCCATTACACTTCGAAATTCCCGGTCTCTTATGGATGCACATGAGGTATTATTCTCTTTTAGTTCTTTGAGAGTGGTCTGCGACACACTTCTGGGTGTGCTGGTGTGCAAAAAGGTTCTCCCAGTCCGGTTGGCACAAACACAGCCAGAATCCAACACTTTGCACGATTTGTCTTTAAACAAAACTGTCTAAGAGTCATCACCAAAAAGTGGAAGTGGATGGTTAAATAGAAAAAGCAAATCTTCACTGTCTGAGCAAAATGTACCTATAGAAATTGTCCAAAATGACTTGGAATAAAATTGTTTAACATTGGTCAGTTGAGAAGTTTTTTACATTTATTTTCCCTTTACTCTGAAAATTAGGATATATTTTGCGGACTCAAGCATTCCTAAGTTCTGAGAGAATTTTTTGGGAAGCACTGTAACCTCACAGCAAGGAGGAGTTTGGTTAGATTCCCAGCTGGGTGGCTGAGAGTCCAGTTTCCCACTGTCCAAAGACAAGCACGTCATGCGAATTGGAGATGCTAAATTGCTCCTAGGTGTGTGTCTGTGTGTGTCAGTCCTGTGATGGACTGGCGACGTGTCCAGAGTGCTTTTTTGCCTTTTGCCCAATGACCGCTGGGCTCCAGCAACCTTGGTTAAAGACGAGCTGCTCAGATAATGAATCTGAAGATCCTAAAAAAAAACCCAAAAAACTGATTTATTTCTTGAATTCATTAATATATTTTGGTTGGCTTTTTGTTTGTTAAAGCATTTTTTATGTTAATGTTCTTTTTAACCAACACTGACACTTGACAGCTGTAATAATTTGACAACAAAATAAATAGAATAAACAAAAATAGTTTCTAAAAAAAATGTAAAACTTTTTTTTATTTTTACGTCCGTGTGTGTGTATGTCAGAAATGGGGACTGAGACTCTTACCTGGGTTGCACTTAAGTCGCACAAACAAAGACTCAAGTCTTTGTGCTCGAGTCCAAGACAAGTCTGATTTTCTTAAAAGAGCCAAATATGCAAACCACAGATGAAGATGATGCAGCAACTTTTTCAAATTTGTTTTTAGCATTCAAAAGGGATAGAAACCACAACAGTTCACTCTGTTTGGGATTTGAAGCGATGACACACTGCTACAGCTTGACAGAGGTAATGATGGCTAGCAAAAGATGAGAAGCAATTGGAGGACTAAGAAAAGAAAACAAAGTGGGTTTTGCTCATCCAGGATTGACACTTTAAGTCATAGAAAATGAATTAACTGTAAGGGCGGCATGGTGGCACAAGGGTTAGTGCTGTTGCGGCACAGCAAGGAGGTCCTGGTTTCGACTCCCAGGTTGGGCGCAGGTTCTTTCTGTGAGAAGTTTGCATGTTCTCCCCGTGACTGTGTGGGTTTCTTCCTGCCACCAAAAACATGCGTGCATTGGGAATAGGCCAACTGAGCTCACTAAAATGCCCCTAGTTATGACTTTGAGTGTGACTGGTTGTCTGTCTTTGTATGTGGCCCTGCAACATACTGGTGACTGTCCAGGGTGTATCCCACCTTCGCCCACTGCAGCTGATATAGGCTCCAGCACCTGGATGAATTAAATGTAATTTTCTTAAAACAAGACGTCTTTTAAGTATGTAGGTCAATCAATCTAGGCCTACCCAGTCTCCCTGATGGTATATCTGTGCCATGATAAGAGCAGATCACAGAAACATGTGCAAAAAGAAGGAGGGAGCAGAAAATACACAAATGCAAACAATGCCCAAAATAATGGATTTTTTCATTTTAAGTTCTGTGGGTTAAAAGAGTGAGAACCCCAACTATAGGTAGTCCCAAGGTATGTGAGAAGGTTCAATAGTCTTTACATTTATTCTTTAATTGTGTTATGAACAGTCACATCATGCATACCATTTGTAAAAAGTTTGTGTGCTGTGTACTGGTACAAAAAGAAACCAGTGTTGTTCTGGGTTGTGCTTGTGCAAAAATAAACACATCTGGTTAAACAATTGTTGACAACTTAGAGGTTGTGGAGGACATTTAGAAAGAAAAGCATCATCCAGAACTGTTAGAGCCCTTGACTAAATTTTAATACAATGCAATGGGGACTCCACAACAGCAGCTAAAGTGTTAAAGCACTATGTATTTAACAGTACCAACATAATAAAGTAGATATTTACCCAATTATCAGCAACAAAGGTGGTAATCGTTGTGGTCTATGTAGCTATGTGGAGTTTTGGGGGCACTGTCTATGGAAAAGATTTTTTTTTTACCTTTCTAAAATACATTTTACCAACAACATGGAGTCATATGACTATACTTGAAGGCAGGGTCCACACACTGCATGGAAAACCACAAGTTTACTGTAAGAATGTTTTGTGACAAGGTTTTTCTGAAGGTCTGAAAAGAAAAGCACAACCTAAAACCAACCACACACACAACTTCTATTAATTTAGATAGAAACCAATTTGTCTTCCATAGGTCATCAGCATGGTTTGTGTCACATGAAATTCAAGGATTGGCTTCATAAAAAATGCAATTTATGATGTTTGTGATTTTTGGGCGTTTATTATGATTACAGACCATAAAAACCTAATCATCCAAATACATAATCATAGAAACATAATCATACAAACTCCATAGATAAACACTGGCAGTAAAATGGGTCATACTGAAGAGCTCAGTGATTTTAAATGGGGAGTTGGTGAGTTGGGTCCTGTTAAGTTAAAGGACGATGTTATGTTTCTCATTTTTCTTTGCCTATTTCACACCTTTGGGGTGACTTTTATTAAAGGCGTGGGAGGGGAAGGGGGGAACTTGGCATGTATGGTTGGACATGAGGATACACTTGGTGAGCTGTTCCTATTTCCAGCCCGTTTGAATGAAGGCATCTTTTGAATGGCCGGCTAAATGGACCTGGCACTTTGTGGGGACTGGCCTAAGCAAGTGGGACTTGATTCTACCAATAGTGCTGCTCCAGACCAATGTAGCAGCTGTTGGATCCCTTTTCCCGTATTATAAATCTATTGGCTGTTGGTTTGGGGCTAGAGGTGAGGACCCCTGTGGAGTTGGACCATTCTGGTGGTGCAGTAGGCCCAGAGAGCGAGGGATGGCACAGAGACATTTGACAACCAAACATTTACAAACAAGGAAAACCAGAGTGCTCCTGGTTTTTCCTTTTTCCCTCAGTGCACCACTGAGTAGGAGCTGTACTGTATTTAGTAGCTGCTAGGACACAGAGAGAAAGGGAACCAACATCCACATAATGTGGCAGGGAGGCCGATCAGTGAAGCCACTAAAGGGAAGTGTGATGTGGGCCCCTGCCTGAGGGGCTATTGTTTGTGGATTGTCTTTTTCTTTTTTCTTTTTACTCTTGGTCAAAAGGGTCAGTCAAGGTTAGTCTGGGTTGTTCCTTTCTTTGTCTTAGCTGACGAATAGTAGAAGTTGGCCAGGTTTAGGGTTATTTTTCTGTAATTTAGTGAGGGTTTATTTGGGGTAACATCCCCTTCCCATTGAGGTTATTTCCCATTCATGATTCCTTTTTCTCTTACAGGTACAATATAGTAGTGCTGTGTATTTGACTTACCCATGGTGCTGTATGTGGTATGCTGTGACCTTTACTTAACTGTTCATTTACTTAACATTCAGTAGTATCTAATTTTATCGTAAATTATTTTGGAGCATCTGTATTGGTCCATGTGTCATGAGACTGTAGCTAAGCTACAGGACGTAGACTGGGATATGTTCCGGTCATGCGCGGATGACATCAGCAAGTTTACTGAGGTAGCATTTAGCTTTGTTAGCATGCTACTGGAAGAGATCATTATGTGGTAAAAGACAAGTCATTCTTGAACCAGAAACTGTGGGTGAACAAATTGATCTGCACTGCAGTGAACGGCAGGACCGCCACTCACTAAGCATGTTTCGCCACAGTTGATATGAGCGCATACAAAGCGGTGTCATACAGCATTCAGCACGTGGTAAATGTCACCAAATGCTGGTGCACTTGGGCTCTCACTTTCACCAGTGGACACCAGGAGCAAGTGGTTTTCACCATCATGGACTACAGAGCTAAGGACACCACACCGACCAACCCTGACTCAGCATTAGCAAGGTGGCTAGTGCTAACTACAGTCTGTCAAATGAAGAGGGTAATGTCATCAGCGAGGAACAGGTGATCAGCATTGCGTCTTGAGTGGCACTGAGGAGAGTTAACATCAGGAAACCAGCGGGTTTTCCCAACAAACATACAACATATTACATTCCAACTTAAAACTTACAATTAATCAAATTTATTAATCCCCAACATTCCCACACATCACCTAATTTATACACACATCCTATTTCAAATATACATATATTTATATTTATTTGTCTGTCTGTCCATTTGTGTATTCATGTCCTAAGTCCTGTCAAGTTAATTGTATTTCTCTGAATTGTAATTTTTTTGGTCATGTTTTTTGTCACAGCTTTACTAAAGTTTTGTAACTGTGACTATCATTAAAATAAAGTTGTCTTCCAAAGAGGGGGAGTGGTGGCAGGAAAAAAAAAAGAAACAAAAAAGGAAAGCGGCGGGCCCAAGTGGCATAACTAGCCTACATTCGCCTACTGACCCAAAAGATTCACAGAGGACGTCCCACTCTTAGCCAAGTGGACAAGAAATAGTGTAACTATGTAAGATTAATATGTAGACTACAGTTCAACATTCAACAGAGTAGTGACCGGTAGACTGTTCACAAAGCTGAGGGATCTAGGATTTAACAGACATTTGTGTGCATGGGCGTCAGAAGCATTTTTAATGTGAGGGGGACTACGCATGGGGGCGGGGTTTGGGCATGGAGGCGGGGTTGCTGCGTGCGTGCAAAATCTCGTCCTTTTAGGGGGTGGGGGTGTTTGGAAACTCCTGTTGAATCTTAAATCTTTTGTGAAAGAATCCACTCCACTAAATCGATACACACCACTGGAAATCCACTCCGGGTTTGCCAACTCACAGCATGCAAGTGAAGTGAATCGCCAGTGCATAGACTGCTACATTACTGTGTTCACATTACTCTGTTTACACTACTGTTTCAGGGCTTCAGACAACATAAAATACGATTAGGAAAATAAAATAAAAAATAAAAATAAAATGTAGGAGCCATTGGCTCCTAAAAACAAAACATTTGGGCGGCAAATTATGTTTTAAAAGCCATAATCTCTGTCAAATAGGATATAAATAAAAAAATATTGTCATGGCACATTTTGTCTCCAGTTATACCCCAACGTTAAAACAAAACAAGAAATCATGACATGGACTAAATTGTTGCCAAAGTTTCTTGTGTAGTTAATGTTTATTTTTCCTATATTTTAGAACAAGCTCTACGACAGGATGCCAGGCCATGCGAATCGATTCAGATGAAATTCAACACTGCTCTCAATAGAGATGTGTCGGTCGCAAATGTGTCGGTTCTTTGACTAAAAGTATCCACTCTTTCGGTTCTTTGACTGCAGAGAAACTTTGACCACAGACATAGAATATTACTTGACTGACCACAGATATAAAATATTACTAGACTAGATGACCAGCTGCATCGTACGTTAACATCGCCACCATATTGTGCAAGGCATTTCATAGGTAAGGCTGAACTTTTGTTCTGAATATATTTGGCCATTTTAAAATCATGTTATCTGACAGTTGACACCAGGGCAAGCAGTCACTGTATCTCTGATCAGTTTGTCAGGGCCACAGTTTGGAATTGATAACCATAATTTTATGCTCTTGTCTTTAGTTGTGACTGTCTTCCATGAACTAAGGCTGCGCCACATTGCCAGACAGAACACTCTCAGCACACGGAAAAAGCTATGTAAGACAGTTCTGTTCCAAGGAGTTTAGATCTAGTCATGTATATATTATTTCTTAAGCCCATGTGTATACAATAACATTTGCATTTTTCGTCACGGAGTCTGAATGTGTATGCTTGCGGTATGGCCATACGCTGTCGTATCGTGTGAACTGGGAACTCAGAATGCAAGTCTGCCCTGTCTGTCTATGCATTTGGGATCCAAAAGAACCGGATGTTCTTAGTGATCTGATGCAAATTAAAAAGAGCCAAAATTCCCATAATTGATCACATGATCGTATAGTAGAAACAGCAGAGTCGGGTTGGGCGTATCTGGACATTATGAGATGTCACTTTTAGTCACCATCTGGAGCCCTGCTGTTACATCATTCTGCTTACATTGCTGCGCTAACATGGCGCAATGCACATTCCACCTTACACATTGTACATATGCTCTGCCAGAACTGCTGCTACACTTATAAAAAACCTTTATAAAAAATACAGATTTAGCTTACATATTATACCTTTAACTTATGTTCCTTGTTTAAGTTGTTTTACTTTTTTGTTTTAGGTCTGTGTTTTAAATTTAAATTTTGATTTTTAAATTGTACTTATTTTATAACTTTAGCACAGTCATAAAAAATGGCGGCTCAGGATACATTTCACTGCATGTTGTATAAATGTACATGTTACAAATGAATCTTGAATCTTGAATGTGTAACGGGTACCGCAAACGAGTTGACCGATTATTTCCTGAATTTCAGGAGAAAAATGATGAGGCAGGGCAGCAGCGTGTCTCTGTTTTTGAGTTCTCTGCAGTAATTTATTAAACATTTCTGGAAGCACAGGCATTTTAAACTCATTTTTACATTCAATGTATATCTTGTATTCACGTCTTTTAACCTCAAAATGAATTTCAATGTCCAAGTTTGTGCCAAAATAAAACATGTCAAGGTACCAAACATGTCCTCTTGAGCCCATGTTTTCCACTATTGACCAGTGGCGGTTTCTATAAGACTACAGGTCAAACAATGTTTCACCAAGAAAAATAATACAAGACAATTTCATAACTATTATTTTTTTTATTGGTGTGATACAAAAAAATGCTCATAAAAATAAGGTTGCTCTCTTAATTTTAGCTCCTTAGTAGCTTTACAGTTGTATACGGCTCTGGTCAAAAACGCGAATCAGCGCCACCCCCAACCGCGGTGAAACTTTCAGTGAGAATTTCAGTGAAACGTTATTCACTGGCGTCCCATTGAACTCAATGTAAAATTTCTCAGACCCCGCGGCTCGTGTTTTTTTCAGGTTTCAATGGACTCTAATGAGAAATAAGTCCCACCCGTGAAACATCGGACTGCCTACTGTGATACGGTAGTTCTCCGCTTCAAAATTACTGACGTAAGATTGGAGTCAATCAGCGCTTTTGTTTACTTCGTTCTATTTTCTGTACTGAGCACGGACTTTGAGTGTGAGACTGAAGCTTCATAC
>JBBPCY010044521.1:0-13329 GCA_037974405.1 Brachyalestes nurse
CAGTCTCTCCTCAACATCCTCCTCCCAACACACTCAGTCTCTCCTCAACATCCTTCTCCCAACACACTCAGAGTCTCACCTCAGCATCCTCCTCCCAACACACTCAGAGTCTCTCATCATCATCCTCCTCCCAACACACTCAGAGTCTTACCTCAGCATCCTCCTCCCAACACACTCAGAGTCTCTCGTCAGCACATGTCCAAACCAGCACAATCTCGCCTCTCTGACCTTTCCTCCAGAAGGTCCAAATCCAGCTGTCCCCCTAACAAACTCATTCCTGAAAAACGGACCTATAGACATTTGAACGAATTAAAGATGGACCAGCTTTGACCTGGACACATGTAAACAAAGACTTGTCTGACCAGAAGATGGTGCTAACTTCAAGTGATCTGACAGTCTGGAATGTGGCCTGTGGGGAATTTTGCATGGAAGAACAGGGACAAAAAGGAACAGGTTTAAAAGAGTACATGCTTAGAGGATTATGTGAATTTTATTTTAATCTTTCCGCTGAAGTCCAAATAACACATTTGTAGTGGTTTTTTTACCACATTAAAGCATAATTACTTTACACACGACCAGTTCTATTTATTCCTTAGAATTAAACAAGCTGTTGCTGATATTAAGGGTATTAATAGAAAGTTTGTCCCTTCTTTGCTGCAATAACACCTTCTACTCTTGTAGAAATTTTGAATACTGCTTAGAGGTGGGGTTGGGCAGTAGAATGATAGTGTACCATGGTATTTTAACATAATGATGGTATTTTAAAACTATGTCAGCTTCTATTCCATCTATCTAATACACAGCTAAATAAACACACTCTAATTATTTCAGTAAGGGAGTTCACCAATATATACCCCAGATAAAAAAGGAAAAAATCCAGGTCAGGAAAAAAATATTTGGATAAAAATGATGCATGATGGCAGCTCAGCTATGGCTAAGACCTACAAACATTCTAACACCAGACACTCAACTTTGCACTATCAGATATGAGTCTTTATCCTCTAAATGAGTGTTGTTTTAGCATGTTAGCTTACACCAAGCTTCTACTGTAGTGTGCACTTGTGACCTGCTAACTAAGCTATCATATTCTGTATTCCTGTCACTCCAATCCTAGTTATTTGACTTTGCTTTCACAGATACTAGGTTACATACCTTACACTTGTCTTAGAAGATAAGATGAGATAACCCTTTATTAGTCCCACAAGTAAAAGTAAGAGCAGCATATCTAATAGAATAGAAGCTATACAACAGTGTATAGCTATATAGAAAGTACACTATACAAATAATACAAAAAGTACATCTATGTATGTACACATTAGATACATGTATATATATATATATCTCATGAAGCTAATGTGAAGTTTTCTGAGCAGGCTGCAAGAGTAGGTTTGATTTAACATTTATGTCTGTCCAACACCAGCTGCTTGACTTCGCTCCCTCAGATATGAGCCATTATCACCTAAACTTGGTTGGTGGTGTTTTTATGATAGCCATGCTAATGTTAATCAGATCCTCTCTCCTAGACAGTGTTTAATGTTTGGCCCTAATTATATAGATGGTTCCAAAAATTGTCACTGTGTTTACTGGAGACTGCGTATGCACCCAAACACAAGATGAGACAGCACAACCTAAACACTTTTACATCTCTTACTAATGCCACATCCTCCAACACCACTCCACATTTGGAGAATGGTTGGAAGGTGTGAAAAAAGCAGATAGTGTTGAACCCTACTGTGCAAACTTGATTGCAGCCCTGTAGCCAACACTTAGCACTGGTCTTGGTGACCTACGGCTCATCTGTGGCTGCTCCAGAGCACCCTGTTCCAAAGGGAATGCCTTCATGTGAAGATTAGATAAACTATATGAGCGCAATATGTTAACTGCGTTTCAGCAATGGCACTAAATTCACTCATTTGAAGGGGTGTCTTGGTGCTTTTAGATGTTTAGTATATATACATATACACTTGTATCTATTCAAGATTAGCTGTTTTTAGTGAGTGAAAGATGTTTTTAAACCTAAACAATGTTTATTAACCAACTTTTATTTCAGAAAGCAAGGAAAATTAAGTTTTTGATTCTGTTGTGGAGCTCTGACTAACATGGAAGGTGAATCCAAATACCATTCATCCTTAATCAGCCTCTGGGGTTCCCAACCTGTTGTATTACTGCAGCAGATGTTGAGGCCTCTGTTTATGCATAGCACGCTCCTCTGTGATACACAATTCATCACCCAGAAATAACATACATATATATATATTTGTTTGAACTGCAGAGCATGATTGGGTGACGGTGATGTGTTCTCAAATTGCCATGTTCTGCCATGTACATATATATATATATATATATATATATATATATATATACATATACACACACAAATACAGACACAAACTGCAAACTGATCAGTCATAACTTTAAACCCTCCTGCCTAATATCGTGCAGGTCTCCATGAACTAGCCTAGTTTGTCTACCAAGTCCCACGAATGCTCCATCTGATTTGTCGTGTTCCTCAAACCAGTTTTGAACTATTTTTGCTGTGTGACATCCTGCTGAAAGAGGCCACTGTCATTAGAGCATACTGTTACCATGAGGTGCTGTACTTGATCTGCAACAGTGTTTATGTTGGTGTGTCATGTCAAAGTGTTATCTACATAAATGCTAGGACTCAAGGTTTCCCAGCAGAACATTGCCCAGAGCATCACACCCCCTCTGTCAGCTACCCTTTTTCCATAGTGAATCCTGGTGCCATCTCTCCCCCAGGTAAGTAAAACACACCCACACACAGCCATCCACATGATGGAGAAGAAAATGTAATGCATCTGACCAGGCCACCGCCTTCCACTGCTCCATAGTCCAGCTCTGATGTGTACATGCCCATTGTAGGTGTTTTCAGAGGTGGACCAGGGTCAGCACCTTCTGTTTTGGAGATGATTTGATCCAGTCATCTATTTAATCCATGTCAAAGTCACTCAGATACTCACACTTGCCCATTTTTCCTGCATCCAACACATCAACAAGAACTGACCGTCCACTTGCTGCCCGATAGATTTCAGCCTTATTTTCCACTGTAATTTTCCACTGATAGTCAATGTTGTTCTTCATCTGACTTTGTTTAATGGCTGATCGGTGTATACATGAACATCATATCGGTGTATGCACACACACACACTCACTGAACAATAACAGAAAAAACACTTGACTTCAACACTACATCACTGGTCACAAAGCATCACTCCTCAAATCTGAGAGCAGTATCATGTCGACTCCATTTAAGTCACTCTTGCTCTTACTTCTATGAGTAATACCTTCCAAAGTTATACCGTCATAATATCAAAAAATGAATTCAGTGTACTCCACTCGCTACCCTCACTTTCTGTATTTTGAAGAATTAGGGTTATACACTGAATCAAAATAAAAAAAGATATATAGTATCTCATTATTTATAGTTGTAAACTACATTTATCTGAGCCCAGACAATTTCTATGGTGTATAATCAGTATTCTGTAGACTTGAAATATAAAAGATCAGTAATCGAATCGAATGCTGGCCTCAGAATCAGGAATTGTGAAACATTGAGATTTCTGCACTTTTTAACATATGATGTGGAGATACAGCCCTACAAGGCCTCTCTCACACGTCAGACCTTTTCCAGTTGACTTTGAATGTCAACAGAGCAGAAACATCAGCTCTGCTTGGGAGAAAAGTTTAGAATAACAAAAAACCAGCTCTCAAAACCCCATTATAATAAACAAAACGACATACATTTCTCTTTTATTTGCAATATTTGATAACTTTACTGCTCAGGGGCCAATTTCACTACATGTTGCACTTGTATGACTACATATGTGACAAATCAAGAATCCAGAATCTCAAAGAAGGTATTCCTACCTGACTGTATCGTCTGAACTCTCTCTGAACGACACTGACGACTGGAATCTGCAGCGAGGAGGAGATGAACTCCAGCTTGACCAGCTCGTCCCTGTTCTGAGGGAAGGCCATGATGGCAGAGACGCCCTGGACGATGACTGTGTGGCAGACGCTGTGGAGGAAGGACACGGGGTCCGCACACACCGGCACAGGGGAGGAGGAAGAGGAGGAAGAAGAGGAGAAGGAGAAGGCCGGCAGCTCCCCCAGTCCTGCCTCCACGGCCATGACGATCTCCAGCGACAGGTTGTAGGGCAGGAGGCCGGGCAGACGGTTGAGCGCCTCGGTGGCAAGCAGGACGGAGTCCCGGGGGGTGAACACTCCCTCCGCCTCCACCACCTGTCGGAGCGCCTGCCTACCTTTCGCACCTTTCTGGCTCGACCCCCTGGTCCTGGAGACCCTTGCACTCGGCTCGTGCCCGGTTTTTTCCAGCTCGTGTTCTCCCGCGCCTCGAGCCCACTCTCGCTCCCACTCGGGCTCCCTCTCCAAAGTTCTCCTCCTCATCGCGCGCGGCTGGAGGTGCAGGGCCCCCACGCGCACCGAGTGGCCCACGCGCCTCAGCACCTGACACGGCTGCGGGTGCGCCAGGCACGCGGCGGGCGCGAGGAGGAGCACGAGGAAGGGCACCAGCAGTAGCGCGAGCCCTCGAACCGTCATTGCTCAGCGCGAGCCCAGCGTGTGGATAAAAAAAGGTGGACGATAAGGTGTATGTGTCTGTGTGTGTGTGGGAGGGAGGGGGAGGGGGATGAACCCACCACCAAGACCACCACGACCACGAAGACGGTGGGTGTCCAAGCGAGCAGCGCAACAACTCCCCGGTTCCGCACGAGAAAGGCAAAAAAGCAAAACAAAAAAAACAAAAAAAACAAGAAAGAAAGTTGGAGATGGTGTTTCCGCGCGTGATGCACGTGTAGCCAAAGAAGAGCGTCGTTTCGCATCTCTTTGCAGAAATAAAATATATTATTTGTGTTTTAAAAACATCTTCTCTGCATTCATTTTGCTCTTTGGCGGCGCGTAACGTGAGAGACGATGCAAAGATCCAAAAGGAGACGTTTTCATCCTCTAATTCGAGCCCAGAAACGAGGAAGAGAAACACAACATCGCCAAACTCGGCGCCCGGGCTCTCCGGGCTCAGCTCCGTCCTCGCGCGTCACGCGCCATCATCCACAGCGACGTGGGCCATTTACGCACGAGTAGGAAAAAATAATGAGAGTGATAAAGAAGGTCGGGAGAGCTGGAAAAGAGTAATCCAAAGACTTGAGGGAAATCCGTAAAGGCTGGAGAGCGCAGAGGCTTCCCTGCGCGAAACTCCCACGGTGGCGCCTGCGCTCGGAAAATGTTTGGCAGCGCGCTTAACCCCGTCCATGCTGCAGCAGGTGATGAGTGAAGTTGCGCCTCAGATCTCAGGGAGGGAGGAGGGTTCAGCTCTCTCACACGGATCAGTCTGCGGTGGGGAGTCGGGGCGTGACTGACCAGGTTTTACCGTTTAATCCATCACCACTGTTTACAGCTGCCATGTGCAACACTGTCCACATACACACTGTACACCAGAAACACACACATCCACAGAATTCACGTGTTCATACAAACCCACAGCTTAATGCATAAATAAGCCTGGATGTTCATAACCAGAATACAGACGAATGGACTATATTCTATACAAAGCAGTACAGAACAATACAATACAGTATATATACAGTATAATTCAATTCTATACAACATAGTGATGTACAGTACAATATAATGCAATGAAGTGTGATACAATACAGTGTTATCTAATACAATTCTATACAATGATACACAATACAATACGAGATGATGCTAAACAATATAATCCAATGCTGCACAATACAATATTATACAATACTATACAGTTATGTACAATACAATACACCACTATATGCTCTGTTTTATAAAATGTATACAGCTATAACGTGCAGTATAGTGTCCACATATACACTACATTAGAAATACACACATCCACAGACTTCACATGTTCATACAAACCCACAACTTAATAACAGGATGAACGACGTATTCACGACATTCATAACAAACCTGAGCATTCATAACTGTAGAAATCCACATATTTATAGATTAGGTATTACAATACAATGCTACACATTGCAGTACAATACAGTACGGTATAATTCAATTCTCCCCAATAAAATGCTGTACAACACAATATAATGCAATGTAATACAATACAATACAGTGCTACATAATACAATACGATGTTATATAATACAGTATAATTCAGTACTATACAGTATACAGTTGTACAATACAATATAATACAGTACATTACTATATGCTCTGCCTTATTCATTTTCATGGTTTATTACCACTGTATAAAATATATACAGTTATAATAGCCATGTTCAGTAGTGTCCACATATACACTACATTCACATTTACTGGCATAGACCACACATTCATAACTGTAGAATCCACACAATTGTACTAGTTGTACAGCATGACTACAGGCTATACAAAGCAACACAGAACAATGCAGTATAATATAGAATTAGAATTCAATGTATAGAAGTTTAGAATAAGTATAGAATTCAATGTTATGCAGTATAATTCAGTTATATACAATAAAACAGCAGAAACACATTCATAGAAATCCACATTTACTGGAATAGACCTCCACATATTCATAACTGTGGAATGCACACAGTTCTATCAGATTAGTACAGCAGGGACTACAGGCTTTAGGAAGCAATACAGAACAATATACTACAATGCTACACAATGCAATACATTATAAAATGGAGTACAATTCAATTGTATAACCTACAATGCTCAAGGATACAATACAATGCAATCCAATGTTATACAATACAACACTAAACAATGCTACACGATAAAATATAATGCTATATATCTCAGTGCTATACAATACATTTCTGTGTCCTCTACCTTATTCAAAGCTTGTGGTTTATCATAGCTTTATATGTATAAAATGTTTTAAGGACTTTCATTCCTTTATTACAAAATGTAAACTATGAAACTGATGCATGCATCATTCTGCCGGGAAATAACTTTAAAGGCAATGTGGTGAGCTTCGATTCGTTGATTCACTGAGCTTAATAATTCTTCTCAATCAAGATATGAGTGAAATGACGTAAAGCAATATCGACATAGCTGCCGCAGCGCAGACTAAATGCAGCTTCAGTGCAGTTCTGTGTTAATACCGTCATGCCGTTCTTCATCTGTTCTGTGCTGGAATCTCCATTACTGACCTCCTGGCCTCCAATGACAGCCCCCAGCAATTAATCTTATTTTCTCATCACACAGCAGTCACCTATTACAGCTATTACCACTATAGTTGAGTGCATGCTCTGATGATGCTTGGTATTGGAGGAATGCGTCTCGCTCACATGGTATGAAGAAATGGGCAGGTTTACATATTGGGTGGAGCATATTGATATTGATGAGCAGCTTTACACTTCCAGCGAGTAGATTAGGTTGATGCTGATAGTGACACGTGTAAAATATGTCATAGGAATGTTAAAGTTGCATTTTTAGAGCACTTACACTTTCTTAATGTTAAAATGAAAGGACTACTGCATCCTTTTTCATGTTTTTACACCTCATTTGTAGGAAACTGTCAGTCTTTGCTGACAATAACCTCAACAATTCCCTGCACTTGCAGAGAAGAACAGAAAACTCACTGACTCTGCCAAAGGGTGGTTTCTTTAGTAGATCAGAGACAGATGAAGTTGGAAAAATGCTGGAGTATTCCTTTTAAATGCTATCATTCAGAACTGCTCGAATTCGTCTGCAGTGTCATTGGTTTGTTCAGATCCATAAAAATGTGTCCATCACATGCCCCTTATTCAGGTCGCCAATCTCAGAATGGAGAACAGTGGGAGTAATAGGCAACCTTCAATATACAGATGCGGTTTTGTGAGATTTGTATTTTATAGACTGTTTGTTGCCTTCCTAGCAATTCAGAGCCTCAGTTGCTTGTAAATTAAAAACGAAGCTGTAGTGGAAAGTATGTCAAGGCAGTTTCTTTCTGTAACAGCAGGCCCAATCAGTGGTTATGCATGGTACCTTTGAAAGCAGTGGGGCTTTAGTCGACAGTTATTCACTGTCTTTACATCTGTCTAAACTAGTCTTGAACTGTCTGCTGGAATCAGCAAGCAACCCACAGAACCTTGACTTAGGAGAGAAAACCTTGAAATGATTTTAAGCTGAAATACAGGAGGGAAACATTGTGGTAGAGCTTTCTGTGCCCAAGTAACTTAGCTACAGGGGCAAGGACAGGGGAATTCCCAACGAACCCTTTCAAAATCTGGCTGTCCACCCTGGGTGCAATGAGGACACTTCAAACCTGCTCATTCAGGAGGCTTTACATACAGATTGAGTGGAATGCTAGCATAGCGAAGCAAAAGAAAGTGTTTCAAAACTGCAACATGGTTGTAATATTTTGTCCAAGTCCTCTTTGTAATTTAGGGTCGCTAGCTAAATAAAGGAGAGCAGGTATTTGTGTTTTATTTTTCTCTTGTATTTTTACTTTTTCTCATCATATGGTCACAATTTCACAATATGTTACTTATAGAACTTTTATATACTTAGCTAAATGTGATCAAACTGAAGAGCCTAGCTAGTTAGCTTCTAGATTAGCTGCTCAACATGCTTATTAAATGTATTTCATAGCTGCATATTGCCTATAGGACAGATTAAACTGTGAACTATTATCTGAATGTTGGATATTCTTATTATTGCACATACACCAAAAAAGAAGTGCTGTGCTACTTAAGGTGGAATGGCGAATGAAAAACTTCTAGATTGTCAGATCATGTGTTGTGTACCTTATGTGTGTAATAATGATGGGTTGAGTGCAGAGAAGTCCAAGTCAAGTCTCAAGTCTTTGAGTGGCAGTGTTTACAAATGCCGACTCTAAATGTGGGATTTTTGAGCTGTAAATGTTGAGCTCTAAATGTTTAGAAGATATGCTAATAGGCCACGCCCCGCGATTACAATTGGCTGTTACTCAGCAGGGGGCTGGACTGCGTGTTGTGATATTCCCCCACCAACATGGAGGATTTGCCTTAAATGATCTTAAATCTAAATGTTAAACATGGAAAATATATCTCGCACTCTAAAACTTCACAGTTAGATAGGGCTCGGTGACACCTTTCCAACAACGCTTCGAAAACAATTATTAGAAAACCGTGTGAGGTGAGGTGAGCGGTTTTCGGGGTTATTATGGCAAACGAGGGGTCGTTGGAAAGAGTGCACGGTTTAAATAAATAATTCCATGAAATGAACATTGTTTACGAGTTATGACTCACGAGTCACAACAGCCAAGTCCGAGTCAAGTCTCAAGTCGTTGAGGGCAGGTCTAAAGTCAAGTCACAAGTCTTTATTTGTCTCAGACTCGAGTCCACATCTCTGGTTGAGTGTTGTTTAAAATGTTGTAGTAGAAGTGATGAGCTCCAGGGTCTATGCTGGAGTCAGTTCTACTCACAAAGATCCCACTTGTTTAAACAGTTGTTCTCAAACAGTGTGATGCTCGCTCAACCATTTAACTGGGTGCCAAGATGGAATCAGGAATCCCAGCCAAGATTAGTTATACAAGGTGTCCTTCGGCTTAGCTGGAGGGAAACTTGCACCTACACTGGCAATTAGCAGACACAATCGGTGACCCTTGCTATACCGGGGATATAAAATATGCCTACAATTGTCTTGGCCTCCCCATTTCTACAGTTCAGAAATCATCACTGCTTTTTTAATGGAGCAGCATTTATAGCAATTCATAGTTCACTGTACATAGTCAAATATGGACCAAATGATCTGCATGGTGAGGCAATATTTTGGTACAGTCTGGGTCCCTTTGGCTTTATAGTTTTTGCTTTCAAGTTGTGTAAAAGACAGCCCCCCCCACTGTGCAGTTCAGTTTGCCCACAGATAAACATCTTAATCACTGCAAAGCATTACCAACCCATGATGCAGAATCAGTGATGCAATACTGATGATTTGTCTAAACACATGCTGTCCTGCCACATTACTATAAGTTTACTATAAGTTCCCAATGACTGGCCATTAATTACACACCGTTAATCAGCCCAAGATAAATCAACCCTATTTGCATACTTTCAGGAAATTCTATTTCTGTCAAATTATATTTGCAGTTATGATTTCAGTATTTGTTGACATAGAAGATCAAGCCTGTTTAAGTTTTAAATCTCTGCTTATATTTGATGTCTCTTCCTGTTCCCGCCTCCGCTGTTGACTTTTTTGCCGAATAAATTCATTTAGCTTTATAGACGTGAATTATGGGCGAAATTATTACTCGGATTCAACAACATTAATAACGCAATGTTCCAAATTGCTTTATGGCTGTGTAATGAGAGACAGTAATGGTGATGTGTTTATATGTTAACTCAGCATTATGAAATGCTTACCTAAGCTCCGCTTTAGAGGCCGGCCCTAAAAACTCAGTTAACGGCCCTAAACACTCTTCACTACTTCAACAAAGGCAGTTTCTCAACGTGAGCGAGGCTGAGAGACAAACTTTTTTTTTATTTAACTACAATTTTTGTAAAGCCTAGAACCCACCAAACGTGTTGTCATCCTATTCACACTGTTCTGTAATATATTCCTTTATTCCTTCTGATCTAGAATGTTCTTCCCATCCACATTGCTCTAGAATGTTCTCATATCAACAGTGTTCTAGAATTTTCACATTATTCACATTGTCTTCGAATATCATCTCATTCACACTGTTCTAGAATGTTCTTCCTATTCACCCAGTTCTAAAATGTTCTTCCCATTGTAGCATGTTCACCTCATCCATGTTGTTCGAAATATCCATAATGATTTAGAATGTTCTCACATCAATATTGTTTTAGATTCCCCCATGTTCATACTGTTTTTGAATGTTCTCTTATTCTCATTCAGTTCACTCAGTTCTAGAATGTTCTTTCGAGTCGCCTTGTTCGAGAATGTTCTCCCCATCCACATTGTTCCAGAATTTTCTCCATTCACACTGTTTTTGAATAGTCTCCCATTCACACTGTTTTTGAGTATTCTCACAATCACATTGTTCTAAAATGTTCTTCCCATTCATCCTGTTATAGAATGTTCACCCTCATTCATGTTGTTCTTTAACGGTTCCTTCCCTTCACACTGTTCTAGACTGTTATCCCCATTCACTCTGCTCTGAAACGTTCTCCTTTCATTACACAGTGCAAGAACGTCTGCCGTACAGTCAAGATTCTTCTCATTCACACTTTTTAGAGCATCCTTGCCCTTTCACAGTGATCTAGTACGTCAGCAGTACATTAACCTGTGAGTCCAGCAGCAATGGCCGAACATCAGTCAGCTGTGTATTGAGCGCAGCATTTTACCGATCTGCTCTGTAACTTGTAAACTCTGGTGTGAGCATGACTCCAACAAATCTCTGTGGCAGATATACAGCAGTCTGATGTCTTTGCCCTTACAGTGAGTGACAGTGGAGAACCAATTCAGCCATTTTCACATGCAGAGCTTGCTCCCTGTGATAAATAGTTTACAGACTATGTCAAGAAATCACTACCAGTGTTTATCCTTAGAACACAAGCAGCACAGATCTGTGCCGGAAGCACAACAAATAACAAAAACATAACTCCTTTTGTGGCACTTGCCCCGGTTTGTGTCGATGCTCAAGGTGCCAGACAAGCTGGGCGGATTGGTGTTCCTATGTCAGGTAGAAGCAAAGTAATTGTAATAAAAAAACATGTAATAATAATAATAACCATTTAAAAATGGCATCAAATACAAATGCCCATAAAGAACAAAAACTTTCTTTTATTGTAGGTTTTAGAAACAAAACAGAAAAAACACAAGATCATTGAACTTGGGAGAACTTTTGGGATAGTCTTTGTCCACAAGTGGGTGGGGCAAACTGGCAGAGGCAGGGGGTCCAGAGAGTGGCTGAGCGATGGCGCACCAAGCATAAGAGCTGCAAACACCGGTTTTTGACTATTTTACACCGTTAATATTTGTTGAAATCAGATTTTACTAATACACTTCGAGTTCAAAGGGTTAGTGTCATTAATGTGTGGCATCATCAGGCAGTTAACTTGTCCTGCAAGTGCAAAAGGCATGCATTTCAAGAGGATTGGAGATGCTAAATTGCTCCTAAAAATGTGTGTGTGTGTCCTGTGATGGACTTTTGACCTGTCCATAGAGTTTCTCTGAGTGCCTATGAATGCTGGGATAGGCTCCAGCAGCCCCCGATGCTGATTAGGAGAAGCACTTTAGAAAATGAAAAAATGAACAAATGATACCAGTTTTTAAAAAGAAGTTCATGATCATAGCACACTATAAGGATCTAAGGTGTTTTGTGTGATTCAAATGTTTTCATTTCTGTATCATACATTGTCACTGCTTCTGAAAGAACAGGAAGCCCGTCTTGGCATTGAAACGATTGAGGGTTTAACCCACACGAGGACATGAAGTGCATACATCAACTGATTTTTATCATTTATTAAGTCTGCTTTAAGGGCATCTGGATTATATGACTTTTTAGAGATCAGATGTGAATAATTCTCCTTGTAACTCTGCCTCCTGATTGAAACTATTTTATTTATTCATTCTATCTTTTTAATAGCTGTGGTGTCTGATCCCTGTCATGAAAACTTAACTATCCTTATTTTGCACAGGGGCTATATGCCTCTGAACTGCTGATACTCAAATGTCTATTTAAAAAAAGGAGCAGGAAACTCAACTGACACTTAAGATGCCCATCATCTTGTATATTTTAGTTTGGTATGTTGCTTTTGATCTTAATTTTGTGGGATGGCTCTCTAGAACACAATCATGATTTCGTTTAAAAACTCAGCAAAACTGATGTAAAGGCCTGTAAACGGCAGTAAACTATGGCTATTAGAACTATTAGACTATTAGCCAAACTTGATCAAAAGATGTAAACAAACATACAAATAACTGAGCTAATGGCACTGAGCTAATGAACATTTTGCCTGTCTTCTCCCGTTTCTTGGCTGTTGTAACGTTCTCATGTCTTTTCCTCTGTTCCCATGTCTATGCCTTTGTTTATTTTTTCTGTGTGTCTGTGTTTCCATGTGAGTTTATTGTTATTTCGGTCTTAGCCCCACCTTATCCCTGCTCCCTTGTTATCATGTTCACTTGTCTTATTCTTGTGCCCCTTTAGATGTTTTACCTGGTTAGTACATACTGTAATCCCTCACTTTTCGTGGGGGTTACGTTCCAAGAGCACCCACGTATAGTGGAAATACCACGTTGTTGTGTTTTGGTAAAAAAAAATGCCTAAAAAGGCCTATTTTTATAGTGTAAACCCTAAATATGGCCCCAAACATGCTCCCAGAACACTTTAATTTAATTTTAAACTCAGTTTAATGCATTACCCTTAAAGAAAATGTAAAG
>JBBPCY010044551.1:0-13326 GCA_037974405.1 Brachyalestes nurse
TATATATATGTGTGTGTGTGTGTGTGTGTGTGTGTGTGTGTGTGTGTGTGTGCGCGCACCTATGTGTATGCTTCTGTGTGTATAAACATACACATAGTGTGCGTTCCAGTTTCCTGTGAGTTGTGACCAAGTGTGTGTTTGCTATTATAACAGAGCACACCATTGTGTCCCACCTGATCATAATCAATTGTTATTTTAAGCCTCACTCATCTATTCCTGGCCCTATTATCTCTCCCCCCACTGTTTCTCATTGCTCCTTGTGTATGCCCTGACGATTATGCAAATGCAAGCTTGTTACAGCCGAAATAATCAAAATGGTAATGAGACATTTGAATATGCATCTATTCTCAGGCTGCACTTTAAATGCTGTCTCTGGACTTGGCAGAGACAGGCCAACCTTTGGCGGCTCACAGAGATGCGTGGGAGGACCCCTTCCAGAGTTCCACACTCTGAAAGAAACAGATGGATGCCGGGACTGGGGACATACAGTGCCTTGCAAAAGTATTCACCACCCCACCCCCGGTATTATCTCTATCTTATTCCCTTACAACCTGGAATTTTAAAGGAATTTTGGAGGGTATGTATCTTTTAATTTACACAACACAGCGACCACTTTGCAGATGCAAATGATTTTTTTGTGAAAAAATTGAATTGTGAAACAAACAAGAAATAAGACAAAAAAAAGAAAACCTGAGCGTGCATAACTATTCCTAGAATCAATACGTATAGCTACCTTTTGCAGCGATTACAGTGACAAGTCTCTTTGCGTACATTTCCACAAGCTTGGCACATCTAGACACTGGTATTTTGGCCCGTTCTTCATGGCAAAACTACTCCAGCTCCTTCAAGTTGGATGGACACCACTTGTGTACAGCAATCTTTAAATCATCCCAGAGATTCAATTGGATTGAGGTCTGGGCTTTGACTGGGCCATTCCAGTACATTTACCTGTTTCTCTTTAAACCACTGGAGTGTTGCTTTAGCAGTGGGTTTATAGTAGTTGTCCTTCTGGAAGGTGAACCTCTGTCCCAGTCTCAAATCTCTGGAAGACTCAAGAAATTCTCTATGTTTTGGCCCATCCATCTTTCCTTCAGTTCTGACCAGTTTTCCAGTCCCTGTAAATGAAACGCATCCTCACTGCATGATGCTGCCCCTGCGATGCTTCACTGTGTGGATGGTGTTCTCAGCATGATGAGAGGTGTTAGATTTGTGCCAGACATAGTGTTGTCCTTGATGGCCAAAAAGTTGTATTTTAGTCTCATCTGACCACAGCACCTTCTTCCACATGTTTGGGGAGTCTCCAATACACCTTTTGGCAAATTTTAAACGGTCTGCCTTATTTTCTTGGCCACTCTTCCCTGAAGCCCAGCTCTGTGCAGTGTGAGGGTTATAGTGGTCCTATGGACAAAAACTCCTATCTCTGCAGTAGAGCTTCAGGGTTCTTTGGCCTCTTGGTTGCTGCTCTGATTAATGCCCTCTGTTCCCGATCTGTGAGTTTTGGTGGATGATCCTCTCTTGGCAAGTTTGCTATGGTGCCATAATCTTTCCATTTTCTTTCCATATTCAGAGTTTGTGATATTTTTTATAACTCAACCTTGATCTGTACTCCTCACAACTTTGTCTCTGACCTGTGAGGAGAGTTCCTCGGCCTTCATGCTCTCACTTGCTTGATGGTAGCCCTTACTTAGTGGTGTTGCACTGGCGTTGACTCTGGGGGGCTATCAGAACAGGTGTATATATACTGAGATCATTTGACACTTAAATAAGATCCACCTGTAAGCAATCTAACTAATTAAGTGGCTTTTGAAGGTAGTGGTTGGGGTTTCAAAGCAAAGGGGCTGAAAATATATGCACACGCCATTTTTCAGTTTACACAAAGGAATAAAGTTTCATTCTATGAAAAATGGAACATAAATATCCACAATACCATGATGAAAATATTAGCATTGCTGCGTAACAGATCATCCAATCCTGGAGATATGAGGCAACAGCGCAACCCACCACACCACCATGGGGAATATTACACGGAAAAAAATTATATGCCTCATTTGCTAATAAATAAATTCAGCCACTCAGTCTCCGTCAAAATGGTAGGCATGCTTAAAAGCAGGAAGCTGGCTCTGAACATAAGGCTTGCTTAACAATGTGAATTCATGATTGCGTTTTCCAGGCACCTGCGGTCCACACAGGCACTGAAATGTGGGAGAAAGCTAATTCAAGGAGTAACCTTTTATTCCAAAACAAAAACAGGGAAAATAACACATTTCACTGGGTGTTTTCAACTATTGCACCACTCCAGGCCATGGCGCAAGCAGTCTGCTTTTATTTATCAACATTTTGGAAGAAAGAATTTCAGTTCTAGTTTAATGTGCCAGGCCCTCTGTCTGTGCACCGGACACATCCTTCAAACATACTGTGTCAACTGATTCTGAAACGTGCTGTGCCAGTTGTGTACTTCTAAATTGCAATGGTTTATGGTTTTCATGGTTCAGCATGACAGTGCTCTCATGGACAAAGTGAGGTTTATAAAGCAAAGGCTTGGAGTGGAAAAACCTGACAAGCCTGCTATGGGCCTTGACTTTAACCCCATTCAACCACTTTGGGCTGAACTAGAGCACTAAACGTGATTCTTAATGCTTATGACACTGAATGGAAAATAATTGCTTCAGTCAAGTTCCAAAACCTAGTGGAAGATCTTCCCAAATGGGACAGGGGACTCCCTATTAAAAACATGGTTTTCAGGTGGGTCTTCAGTGGAAAATATTAATTAGTGAAAAATGGACCATGTTATCCTCTGTTTTGGGGCAGCCGGTGACCTGGTGGTTAAGGAGTTCACTCTGAGATCACAATGTAATGGGTTCAAATCCCTGGACAGTCTGTGCAACCAGATCTCGCCACTTTTTGTGCAGGCATGACAAACTACAATATAATCAAAATACATACTGCGATCAGGATTTAAGGCTTTTTTTCGTGCTAGGACAACGCTTCACTACCCTGTATTTTAATGCGCAGTGCATAACACCAACAGTATCTGCGCTGGCTGTTAGGGTTAAGGTTAGGGTTAGGGTTAGGTTTAGGGTTAGGGTTAGGGTTAGGGTTAGGTTTAACCCGGCATTTCAACCTGTTTTAACCGCTTTGCAGACAAAAACGGTAAGGAATCAACTCTCTATTTCTCTCCTACTGTCCCTCAGTCAAGCGTTGTCCTAGCACGAAAAAGTGAAGTGTTGTCTTAGCATGAAAAAAATCCTAAATCGTGATCGCAGCACGTATTTTAATTAAATTGTATTTCGTGATGGCTGCAGGAAAACTCATGAGACCAGGCTCGCTTGTGACACCGCTAAGGTACCCTTGAGCAAGGTACCATTAAATGGGTTAAATGCAGAGAAAGAATTTCACATTGTTCACACTGTGTGCTGTGGTGTGGTGTGTTCACGTGTGACTTCAAGGGGCCACTTTAGCTATAGGTACTGAACACAAAGGAAACTTGTCAAGCTTAACATGGCTTTAAATAACAAATGCAAAGTGACCATTTTGTCATACATAAACACACCACAGCAGACAGTGTGAACAGCATGAAATTCGTCCTCTACATTTAAACCATTCAACCCATTCACCAAATGAAGCAGTGGGCAGCCAGGAACACAGCACCCAGGGAGCAGTGTGTGGGGATGGTGCTTTGCTCAAGGGTACCTCAGTGGTGCCACTAGCAGTCTTGGGATTCAGATCCATGACTTTCTGATCACAGGGCGAACACCCTAACCACTTGGCCACCAGCTGCTTTAATTACAGAAAAATCTTCAGTCTGAATGAAGAGAATTGTTCTCAGTTTTATGTCTGTCTCTCTCATTTGGACTAATCTTCACTTGAACCTATTCAGACTGACTCATTTGCACTTCACTAGTCCTGGTCTTGAACTTGGACAAATATTTGACAGCTCTAGTCTGTAGTTTGTATAGCAGGTATGCTGACTAGCTAACATAACAGCTATCCAGCTAATGTTTTAGTAAATTATAAAAGAATGTGGCCACTGCAAAGCGTGACTGAAGATGATTATTTTAGGCAGTATGAAACCTGTGAGTAGAGCTGTGAGTAACAGAGCTGTGAGTAGCAGGTGAATGGTGAGGCGGGTAAGGTCTCTGGTTCTAATTGAATCATTTCTAATTAGATTTTCGTGTTATTTTTGCATGTCTTCAGTCTCAAGCCCAAGTTCTCTTAGGGGCCAAGTTGCGTTGTGAGTCAAGTCCACATGCAACTTGTGTGTGAATCAAGTCCCAGTCTCTGATTGTACAGCTACTGAACATAGTCTACCATGTATATCAACCTTTTACTGAGATGATTTCAAGTGTGTTAGCTACAGTGTTGTTGCTGGACTCAGAACTGTCAGCCATTTAAAGTTACTGAGCCAACAACAGTCAGAAACAGTGCTGGTGAAAGATATGGCTAATGCAAAGTTTGCGTAGCAACAGTCACTTACTGCAAAAAGCATGCATAAAAACATGCTGGGTGTATGTTTGAACATGTGTACACGTTTGTGAGTGTGCACAGAAAGGATTTGTTTGCTTACATTTTGTTGTGTTTCTTCTTTTGAGGCGTTCCACTATTGACGTGGGCTTTTGTGGGCTGCAATAGTCACGCAGTCACGTGGATTAATATCACTGCATGCACTCAGATGTGCCTCCGCATGAAGGAGGGTCATTGAAAATGCTGATTGGTTTTACACTTCTCATTCCTTCCTTATAGTTCTTTAGGCTGGACAGGGAGCTGTCGAGGACTGATTGCAATGTTGAAAATGAAGAGGAGTAATACAGAGGCTTTGAGTGAAGGAAGAATATATATTTGTGCACCAAGGAAACATGAGGGCGTCCTCCTGGCAGATGTGTCCTTCATGCTGGTCCCCTGAGGCAAGCCTTGAGACACATGCCACTTCAGAGCAAAACAGAAGGGCAATTCAGAAGTGAGCTATTTGAAAAGCCTCTAGCAGCCTATGGAAATACTTGTTTTTAATGGACTCTAGTGACAGGCTGTAGAATGCTCCACCTGGCACACAGAGTTGCTGATAGCACTTTATTTTGATTTTCCACTTTGTAGATGTTCATCTTGTCTTTAATTGATCTACAGATCTATTAAAAGACACTTATTTCAGAAAACTGCTTTTGGTTTGATGTATTTAATCAGGGGCATCGGAAGCGTTTTTGATGTGTGTGGGGGGGGCCCTGGTGAGGTTCTGGATTGGGGGGGTGGTGTTGTTAGCTGCAGTGTAGTGTTTTATGAGGGGGAGCTAATCTGGAATTTTTGTGTCATGGTTTTGCAAAAATACAGAACAAAGTGTGTTTTGTATCAGTTCAATAGTTCAATACGCATCCCCCTAATATAAGAGCTCCGGCACCAATGTATTTACTTTATCCGAAGTTTTTTCAGAATCGGAATCAATGACAGGCTGTTTGTTTGTTTATGTATTTATTTATTATTGGCATGTCAGTGACTGACTGCAGGATAAAGACTCATAACATTTATAGAAATAGACAAAAACTAATCTATTTATGTTGACTGATTTGGCACTTGATTTAGCACTCTCATTAGCACTTGATTTGGTCTTGCCCCCCTTTAGGCTTAGCCTTGCTTAATTTAGTCTTGGACTTGCACTTGAGTCACTAGTTGACTTGTGACTTGATTCGGGCTGAGGACTGAAGTCTCTCTGTAGCACAATAGCACAATAAATAATGACCAATCATTATCTAGATCAAAGAAAGAAGATGCAAACATATATATCGATATTTAACATGATGGCACTGACCAAGATATGAGCAAGAACAAATACTGTCCAAGACAAGGCTGACATCAGGCTCTCCAGTATTTCAGGACTACATTTTAGTGCACTGTTACTCTTCACCATGTTTACTGTAAGTTTGTTCCCTGTAACGGATGCTTATTTTCACTTACCAAATCAGCCAAATAAGTTGGGGGTTCATATCTTAGGTTCTAAACCTATTGTGGCTATAGCAAATTAGCCAGTGAAATTATAAAGAATGTTTAAAGAATGTTGCTATGTGAATGCACAGTGCTGTACGGCCTATAAGAAGTGAGGCCATTTACACATTTACAATTCTAAATAAAATATCCTATACATACTTCAGATGATAACAATGCAAGAAACATGCCCTAAGCCTATATTGATCATGCCCTCTAATGGATGTTATAGAAGCCCATCAAAATTTGTCAGTAAGTAGATGGTAGCCTAGTGGTTAGGGTGTTCATCCTGCGATCAGGAAGTTGTGGGTTCGATTCCCAAGACTGCTAAGCACCTCTGAGGTACTCTGAGCAAGTTACCACCCTCACACACACTGCTCCCCGGGCGCTGTGTTCCTGGCTGCCCACTGCTTCACTTGGTGAATGGGTTAAATACAGAGGAAGAATTTCATGCTGTTCAAACTGTGTTCACATATGACAGAATGGTTATTTTCATTTTATGCAGAACTTTGAGACAAGACGCATTAGCAACATTGCTTTGGTGAGAGGAGAATGATGTTAGGTTTGTATTAAGGTTAGTCCATCCCAAGCAGCTGAAATGAATATATTTCAGTTCACTTTGTTTTGTTGGCCTTAAATGAAAGCACACTTTTACATACACATGCACTCACACACTGCAGACCTTTTGTACCCCCCTTTTAGAACAGAGCTGATAATTGGGTTTTGAGATACTGATTGTCACTGTATGTGTGTGTATGTGTGTGTGTGTGTGTGTGTGTGTGTGTGTGTGTGCTGGCTGTCAAATCTTTCTCATGTTGCCATTCTTCTGCTGCCTCAGCTTGATGGACCACCGACAGTACTTGCACAAACATGCAAGGCTTATTTTAGATTCTTCAAAGGATCCCCTTTATTTAGTTTCACACATTCTTGGCATTCCCTCAAGCAGCTTGATGACAAGCCACATGGGATGCTTTTCCAACAGAAAGCTTATTGTTCAGTTAAACATTCTGGTGTTCTTATCAGTAAACCGTCTTATAAACCTGACATATTTGAAATGTTTTTTCCAGCCAATATACATTGCAGTTAAAAGTATGAGTAAAGGATGTACTTGAGTTACAACAGTCTCGACATACAACATTCGCCCACGTAGTCTGTAAGTATGAGGCTAACGATGTAAGCCGAGTGGGAATGGGAGTGTCACTCAGCGCGGCGTATGAGTGAGATAGTTTTCCTTTTCCTTTTTCTTTGGCTTAGTTGTGTTTTATGATTTTATATTAGGATCGGTAAGTGACTGAGACTAGGGTTTCGACTAACACCAAGATTCGGGTTACATCACTGTCAAAGGAACGGACCTGTGGCGTATCTTGAGGACCCCCTGTAGTGAAAAAGGTTAGAAACCAGTCCCTTTAGTGAGAAAGTGCAGCATGAAATTCTGGTGCAAGTTGAGACTACAATACAGGAGGGATTTTGATGGAATTATTTAGTTCACAGCAATTCCTGCTGTATCTAAAATCAATTCAATTTTAGGAGTGATGATAGGAGTGATGCCACCAGAGGGGCGGAGCAAATGATATACATTGATATACAGTGCAATTGTTGTCAATAGATGATGTATACATATCATCTCATCTAACTGTATACATGTATAGAATGGAGATTAAAATTACGTTTACTTTTATATTTAAATATAAATTAGGGCTGTTAAAGATATCGCGTTAACTATTTGCGTTAATTTATTTTCTATAATGCTTCAAAATAAATTGATCGTGTGATTAATTTGAAAATTAAACGCCCCTCTGCATTGCAGTACCACACTATCAGTGGGGGCAGTATTACGATGCGCCAGCAACTAGCATGCCAGAAGAAGAAGCCCGATGCTGCTGCTTAGTCAAGCTAGCGATGGAAGATAAACACACGCTGTTAAATGGACAATTTCGCTTTAAATTACTACCAGAGGGGGATTTGGACAAGACAAGGGGTGGGTTCAGTTTCGTTGAGCGAGGGGGGGTTTGTTTGCTGCTTCTTCATTTGCTGAGCAGTCCTCGACAGCAGGATAACAGAGAACCACCCACCGTTGACGGTGGTATTCCATGGGCAGCCTAGATCCGATAGAAGAAAATAGATTTTCTGCGTGAGAAATCGGAGGTATGGTGTGTGAGCGTGTGAAGACAGTCAGAGAGGTAACTTTGGCGTGAGGGGAATCTAAACACGAGACCACAACAAGATGAGAGAGATGCAGCAGAGGAGACACACACACATCCCATGTGTGGAGAAACTTCACTTTAGACACACAAACAGCACGGTGACTTGCACAACCTGCAAGTCGGTGTTAAAGTACAGTAACAGTACTGGCACTCTGCAGGGCATCTGAAACGGCATCCACTAGCTAACATGGCTAGCGCTAGCTAACATGGCTAACGCTAGCACTGCAGAGAGTCGTCCTGCCGCGGATTAAACTGTTCCCACTCTCAGTTGGACACTTAAATTTACCAGAAAATTCAAGGTATCAGCCTTTGTTTTGCTCAATGTTGCACACCCGTGTTCCTCCTCTGCTGTGTGTGATGACGTTATCAAATGACTAGTCGACTTGACTTCGATTTTGCTGACCGACTAGTCGACTTGAAAAAATCTGGTGTCGTTAATGCCCTATTGCTCACAATGCAGACTGACATCATGAACCGTGTCACATTTCTGATTCACCAATACATTTTTAATATATTACATTTTATATACAGTTACAATCTGTATGCATACAGTTATATTATAGTTATATAATCATATATCACACCAGCTTATAAGAACCGGGCTCTTCAGTTCCAGCTCTGGATGGCAAGTGTCCTGAACAGTCTGATGATATTCCAGCTCAAATGGAGCTGGTTCAACTTCATCTACTAATGAAGTGTAGCAGGCAGATCAACAAACTGTGCTTCGGCAAGAATGTGGGGGAAGATATTCTGATCACAATATCATACTATTTTGCATGAACCTATTCCTAAGCACTGAGAACAAAGCTGTGGCAGAGATAAGTTAAGATAAGATAAGATAGAGTTAGATTAACCTTTTAATCCCACAGTGGGAAATTTGCATTGTTATGGTAGAAAGTGGACAGAACAAAGGTAAGAGCAGCTATACAACACAACAGTATTGTGTAAAAAATACACTATACAAATAATACAAAAATATAAATATGGACATGTATGTATTGGAAAATGTAAACCGATATAAGTATATGCAGAAGTGTTTGTCACATCTGCGGTGCCTCTGCCACACCCCCAGCGTTCGCAGTCACCGAACTACTCAGCTGGAGGTATCCTGTTAGGTCCTCCTGTCCACGTGAAGGCTTAATGCCGTAAATGTAAATGATAGGTCAGTAATTATGAAGATCTGAGGTTTTCTTCAGCAGGTTAAGCAGCTTACAGAGCAGAGATAATAGTACATATTTGACTTATGAGGCCATTTCAATGGACGTTGAAAATGTGTGTAAATACTGTAACATACTATTTTAAATCTCTTAAGTCTGTCTCCTGATGAAGCAGAAATGGAATGCAGCCAAAATGTTTTTCTTAGTTTTGGCTTTGTCATTATTTGGCTTCTGATTAAGAATCTTATCATGTGATGAGTTTCTGCATACCACCATACATAAATCACATAGATTTGCACAACTATACATACTGCAATTCACATACTTGCAGAAATCGCATTCATTTGTACACCTATAACTTTAAATAGAAGGTACTCTCTTTAGTACGTTTGCACTGTGTTTTGTCTCTCTTCATAGTCTTTTTTTTTATTCAGTAAAAAGTGTATAATAGCATACACATATAAATTACACTACTCACAAAAGTTAGGGATATTTGGTTTTCAGGTGAAATTCATGGAAAACGTAAGAAGTTCACACTGCAGTGATATTATATAATGAAAGCAGGGCATTTAAGTAGAAGCATGCAATGGTGATTTCCACTTCTCAAACAATTTATTGAAACAAAAGCCAGCAACAGTGGTGAGTATACCACAATAAAAAATGTCTCAATAATATGTCATGTGCCTTTGAGCATCAATTACAGCTTGACAACGGCGTCTCATGCTGTTCACAAGTCGATGTATTGGCTGCTGAGGCATGGCATCCCACTCTTTTTGAGAGGCGGCCCTCAGGTCATTGAGGTCCTGGGGTACGAGTCTCTACACGGCGACTCAGCTGATCGCAGAGGTTTTTTATGGGATTCAGGTCTGGAAAACGTGGAGGCACCCCAGTTCGAGGTACCCCAGTCTCCAGCAGCCGTTCTCTAATGATGCGAGCTCGATGAGCTGGAGCATTGTCGTCCATGAGGATGAAATTAGGCCTGTGTTGTTCATGCAGGGGCACAATGACTGGATTAATGATGTTATTCAGGCAGTATGGGGTTGTCACTGTACCATTCACAAGGTGTAGGGCAGTTCTGTATTGACTAGACACACCTGCCCACGCTGTAACACCACCACCACCAGTGGTTGATGCATAGTGCTCTCCTTTACATCTCCAACATTGTTGGTGGCCATCATTACTGCTCGACTTTTATCAGAGAACAGCACTGAGGCCCACTGGTCCCTGGTACAGTGTAAATGCTCCCTGGCGATGACACCTGTGCCTGGTGGTGTGGTCAGGTACCCTTGCAGGTCGTCTAGCACACAGACCACGCTGATGTAAACGGTTTCGAATGGTCTGATGTGAGACCCTTTTTGCATCTCACCGCCGATAAATGTGCCTGGAGTTCAGTGGCGTTCATCATTCAGTTCCGCAGGGCACTGTTCACAATGAAGTGGTCATCAGTGTGGGATGTGGCCAAAGGACGTCCACTTCTGTGCCTCTCTGTGACTCTTCCAGTCTCTCTGTTTCTCTGTTGCAACCTGCTGATGACACTCTGTGACACTCTAAGCTCAGTGGCCACTTCTGTCTGAGAACATCCTGTTTGAAGGTACTGTTGATGATTTTGTTAGGTGTCGTCTTGGTCTCATGATGTGAAAATGTGAACAGCATGATGAGGAGGACTGTTTAAATTCTAATTCTGATTGTACCAGGCAATGTATTGGTCAATTCATGGATCAAACATCTGTTGTGAATTTTGCCATTAAGCTCCTTGTCAGAGAACAGCAAGTTGTGTAAAAAGTACTAAAACATTGAACATGTGCATTCAAACATTTAGGGAAGGCCACATTAAGTTCACCTGTAAAAGGTTATAGTGCATTTTAGGTTCATCCTGACATCTCACCCACTTTTTGTGAGTAGTGTATGACAGCCTAGAAAAAAGCCATGTAATATGAAAATGATTAACTAGTCTACATACCACCATAATATTAAAGCAGTTATTTCACTTAAGATATCTGAACATTGTCTTAACCCCTAGACTTATTACTGTTAAAACAAGTCCAATTTGCTGTAGTGCTGCGGTGTATTTCTGTCTCTCTGTCTTCTGTTGATTTTGTGTATCACATAATGAGCTCTTCAAGAACTTCAGGAAGCTCTTCAAGAACTTCAGGAATGTATTGGTTTGGACACGTCTGCACCGTTTTAACCAAAATCATTTTAATTTACTGGATAACGTGAATGCATTTATTCATCAAAACACTTCTGTGATATTGGTGTGGTGACAAAATGAGGGCAAATGCTATGACAACCAAAAATCTATAACCAAGAACTCAAACTTTATAAACAAGAACACCGTTATTAATAATCACAGTTTTGTGAAGAAAAAAAAACCAGAATGTCCAAAGTGTAACCCAAGAGTGGTGCTCAAATCTTTTGTCTTGGTGTTGCATTTGTGGTGGGCTAAGCACCAAAATGACAAAACAGGTAGCTAGCTATTAGTTACAATTACATTTTGGTATGGTGTCTGTATATGTATACTCCAATATGTATATTCCAGTAGTTTCCTAAATTTAAGGGTACTGTCTTGCCTTTAAATTCAGTGAAAACATGCTCTTTACGCCTGTACTCTCAAAATTTCCTCTTGTCTGTGCAAGACCGCCTATTATGCTCTATTAGCTTGTAAATTCTAGATAAATATGTGTTGCATCTGTGTTGCAGTTGGCAGATATGTCTTCTAAAATTGTAGAGGTAGAGGTAGTGGTGATATTTGGATAAAACATTGCATTTACAATGCAACAGTTTGATTAATTGTTATAGATTTTTGTTTCTCAACATTTGGCCTTATTTAGTCACACTGTATTAAGAATATATTGTGCAGCCATGAAATCATGAAATGAGTGTTTTAAAGCCATTAAACTGTGTAGGAGTTGCACATAAGGACTGGAACTGGAGTTAAGAAAATAAAGTCAAAAGTGCACTCCAGGCATTAAAGGAAACATACTGAACATGGCCTCCAGTTTAACCAGGCAACAGATGAAGTTATCAAAATCGATGGCTTCGTTTTCAGCATATCTAGCCACGAGGATCTGGTTCAATCTATTGTTGAGCTTGAAGCCTAAATAAAAAATACAGGCAGCACATCAGTAATTACACAAAGCTTATAATCACTTGTGCATGTTTGATGAAATTAGCCTTACCTGCTGACTCTACAGCAAGGCGCATCTCATAAGAGCTCATAGTCCCTGACTTATCGAGGTCAAATTGCCTGTAGATGACCTATGTGATACATAATTAATTATACACAATATATACTTTGTGTCTTTACATACTCAAAAAAATTGTCATTCAATTAATGTGGCATTAATTCCTTCAACAATGTAACTGGTGGTTTCTTGGACAAACAGTGATGTTTTTAAGGGGGATTCTATTGATTTTTCAACATATCTTCATACTTATATAGGTTAAGATATAAACAGTCATCCAGTGTGGTTTGATAAGTTATCCATTCCAGAGAAACTCGCTGAATCAGAATTGTTCCCAGCAGTGGTGATAGGAATCAGATTTAATTTAAATGAACAGTTAAATGAATACTTCACTGCCCATTGACATAACTTTCTCCTGAGACCCAGAAGAAAAAAAGTTTTGATATTTAGAATTTTTTTATATTTAAATATTTGGGTATTATGGTTGAAAGAAACATGTTACAGCAATTATTTTAACAGGGCTTCAGATGACGACTAAAATGGTTGTCAATGCTACTAGATTTTTTATTTTGTGACTAGTTTTTTCATTTCAGTCGCCAATGGTGATCATCTCTCACAACCAAGAGAAATTAAAATAAAAGTACAAGAAAAATGACATCTCATAATGTGAAGATACGCTCAACCCAAGTCTACCGTTCCCACCACACTATCACGTGATTAGTTATGGGAACTTCGGCTCTTTTTAATGAGTCGGATCATTTGGATCAGATCACTAAGAAGATCCGGCTCCTTTGGCTCTTAAACGAGACAGAC
>JBBPCY010044561.1:0-13325 GCA_037974405.1 Brachyalestes nurse
TGTGTGTGTGTGTACACACACACACACACACACACACACACACATATATACACACACACACACACACATATATATATACACACACACACACACACACACACACACACACACACACCTTACTGTCCTCTATAAACCCACCACTCTTCCAACCAATGTTTTTTTACTATTTACAAATTTATCTGTATACTTTTCTATATATTTATATAAAGTTGGGGGAACACGAGCCTAATAATTTAATTACGGATAATGATGCTACATTGTTATCTGTATATGTTAATAAAATTTTTTTTAAAAATGTTAACACCATATATGGTTAATTGGGGGCATTTCAGAATGCAAATTCATCTAAGCGTGCTCAAGCACAGTGATTTAGAAGGTGTGGGATTTATCATTGCTGATTACTTACTGGTGTGCGTAAGACCACCCAGCGAATGTTTGATAAAATCTCACTTTTTCTGTTTTACGCACATTCTAAATTTCACACGTATGCTGGAATGTAGAATAATTAAGGAGGAACCAAGACTCAAAAGGGGAACACATGCTCCTCTGGTCGACCCACATTGGGAGAAAGAATAACATATGTCCCTATGGTGTCCCAACAGTAAGTGTCCTTAATGTACTATAATTGCTGAACAGCTGGCGGTCACTGGCTAACAGAGTAGGTAGTTACAGTTGGCAGTGGTAGATGTTGATGGAAGACGTGTGAGTAGTTTGAGAGCCACCAGTACACAGCAAACAGGAACTACAGTCTATGAAACCAGGCTGGATGCGTGGGCAGCGGTTCCAGTGTGATGTCTCCAATTCACATCAGCTTGATCGCGTCTGATGAGTTCATATACGCTTGTCATTACAGGGTCAACATGAGCTTAAAATAAGAAGAACTAACGTCGTGGCAAAGCCCATCTATCAAAACTTGCTTCCCACTATACTTAATTTTTCAGTCATTTATTGCTCCTGCTATTGTTCATGGTCTTCTATTCTTTTTTCCTTCCCAACACTGTTCATTTATTCGGTTTACTGCAGATTTAAAACTCTGACCCATAAAAAGTCACTAACTATTAAAACAAAAATGTGCATATGAGCCACAAAAAAACTACCAAGACAGAAAAAAAATAACACACAAAAGAAAAAAGACAAAATAACCTAAGACAGCTCAACTTTAAGACAAAAGATTTTTGATACAATAAAGGGGGACGTTTACAGGCAGAAAAGGCAAGCATTTAATACATTCAACCACTGTTCTTAATAGTATATCAGTTAAATTATGCATAAATTAAACATTTATATCTAATCATTTTCAGCATTTTATTTTCAGCCTTACCACGTCTCTTTGGGGATGAGGGAGGAAAGCCTGAATGCTTTTGTTCACTCATTGTTTCGACCAGGAAGCAAGTTTGGAAAACCTGGACAAGAAGAAGACAGTCTAAGTGAGAGACTGAAAGAACTGGAGAATATCTGAACATCAAGTGATCCTGGAGGCCTAATGCCCTGCAGTTAACTCCCCCCTCCCTGACACAACTCATTATCCAGTTGTGTGTGTGTGTGTGTGTGTGTGTGTAGTGGGTTTTATTGTTCCCTGCAATAGTCGAGTAGGTCGTATCTCTTTTTTCTTTGCAAAGAAAAACAGCACCAATACTTGCTTGAGCACAATTTCATCAAATGATAATGGTCTAAGAAATCAATCAAAAAAAAAGAAATGTATAAAAAGAGGAACACGATCAGACACGAGTAACACACAGTGAGATGCTTCAATGTGCAATTTCCTATTGTCCAGCTGTGTTTAGAGAGTAGCTGCTACCTCAAACACACAAACCCGAGAGGGGTCAGAGCCACACACAAAGCTTTTACTTATTGCCTGATCAATGTAAGATAAAACAGATATTTACTGCTTGCTTTAAACAAATAACCTGCATTGCAATAGGTTAAGCTTACACAAATGATCAGTGTTACGGCAGATTTGTAGCCGTGTTCCCCAAAAATTAAGACTTGAGACTCAAGACCAGAGAGACTCTTAAAATCAAAAAAGCTTATTATATTTGCCAGCAAATAGAGCATGTCTGTTCCCAGAGCACAGAGAGAGTGCTCTGACAAGAGAGTGCTGCTTGAGATTGGTCACATGAGCTTTTATTGTGTCATATCGTCCACCTCATGTCTGACACATGTATGATTACCACGAACTGTACGTACTGTGCTGAAAGGCAGAAAAAAGATTCTTGTTCTTTCTATTCTTTGTACCTTCACAACTTTGCTCAGCTGCTGCTTTTAATATTGAAGTTTTCACACCCTTATCATTCCGAGAGTCACTGACCCACTTGACACTTTCAGTGCCCGTGAGTTGCATTAAGCATATACTATTTAAAGTTGTCACCATGGCCTTGCAGTTAACAGTCTCTCCCACACCAGGGTGCGAGAACATTTGTGGTAGACGCCTTGTTCACTTATTATAGAAACAGTACACCGCGAACAGATTAAATGTCAGATTATATGCAGAGAGCCTAGCAGTTTTATGTTTTAAGAAAGCCAAGGACACTACGACCGATAGTATAACCCACTCTAAAACATGTTAATCAATAAAGTAGATATTTTGCTCCAACACTCCCTCCTTTTGATTAACATTAAACATGTAAATAAATAATCCAAAACACATATCAATATATGGATATATGCAGAGTACATGTTTTCAAAGAGTAACAAAAAAATTTAAGAAAATGTCATGTAACATAGTATGAGTGGACTTCGATCAAATGTAAGAAAGAAACTCAAAACATGTCCCATGAAACACATACCCACAATACAAATATAAAATACAATCACAAAAATGGACTTAGATTATAAAAATAATAAACAAAAAATAGCAAAAAAAAATCAAAACATAGCTTAAAATGGAATAAACATGTAAAGATGTAACTGTGTCTGTACAAATTACCCATGGATGTCTCTTGATTAGTAGATCCTTTACTACTACAACTGGATTACGCCCATACGTATTATTTTCAGCTACTGTTAACACTGTGCTCTGGCATGTACTTATTTCACTTATCGATACTGGTTGTAAATGTAGGGCTGCTTCTTCCCTTAAACGCGCACAAATGACTTCCCACAAGTCCATACTATTCATGATCTGATGCTTGTGTGCCTTGGTCCCCCTAGAGGCCTCTTGATTGTTGTTTTCTCTGCTGGACCACTAGGCCCCCTCAGCTGGAACTTGTAACACCGCCTTCACCTGTTGTTGAGAAAGCTAAGAGCCGTACACAAATAATCACCCTACATGGGTACCCATACTTTAGTTAGTTTTCTTTATTTGTCTGTTTCTCCAACATATTATTTAAAACACTATGACAACATCTTAGCTGGCTGTATCATTTACATTTTGGTGGGTAATATTAATGACATCCCCACTTTTTTACACATGGGATTCCCGTGTGTAATCTTAACTCATAAATATGGGGAGAAACTGACCAACCCTGGATTAGTACACATGTAGCAAAGCTTTTCTTCATTGCACATCCACAAGCAAAACAGTGATATCAATTAAAAGCAGCAGGAGCACAGCCGTTGCGCTGCTGTGGCTATAAACATTTGTAGGGCCCGGTAGCAGAATTATATACTATTGAATAATTTTACTTATTTATTTTTATTTACTTTTAACTCAGCAGTGTATTATAATATATAAAGGAAACTTCAATAAGTTCAAGCCTTCACTCCCTAGGTGTCTTTACCTAACAACATACACAAAACCCTCGCTTCTTTTGCATCTTCCCCTGCATCTACGCATCAGAATGCAGAGAACCCTTTTTACAAAGCCACACTCCAAAAATCAAAATTCCTCACTGTCTCTTCACCAACTAAGAAAAGACATGCACCACCATGTGATTACATCCCTTATACAACACAAATGAAACCTATACTCAAACCCATCAACACCAATTTACTCTCCTCATCTGCAAACGAAAAACAACAACATCAACATCAACAAAGGCACCAACAAAAACAACACATTGCACATTAGATTTAAAACCCTAATGACCATGGTCAGCTAAAAAGTAAGGAGCTGCCCTGTGCCCTGCTGACACAGTGCTTAAGGTGGTGCACACACCAAAGGATCATCAGCATATTTTAACAACACATTTCACACACATACAGAGAGAGAGAAAAAAGTTCCTCACATGCCCATCACTTTACACATAGGTCATGTAAAATGTTAGAAGAAACCCTGGAGATCCTAAAAGAAGGACTCTTACTATATTCTAGAGTTCTTAAGAACACACTCAGTGCTTATTGTTAAAAAACTGTATTCACCAAATCAAATACAGAAAACTGTACTGCATCAAACAGTATTTCACTCAAAATATATTCAGCATGTGAGGTAATGTACGAATCTCCAAGATTTCAGGGTTCCTGGGCTGTGTTATCTTTTAACGGACTTCAAGATGTCAAGAAGATGAACAAAGTTCGAAAAGGAGAATCAGGACAGGGTAAAAGTTCAGAAAGGAGAGTCAGGACAGGGTAATATAACTCCAGCCTTCAGCCAGGCATTAAGCACAGGAGTTATCCCCATCACTGCCTTACACAGGGAAGCAGTGAGTAAAGTAATTTCACTCTCCTCTTCCTCACACAAAACAATATTTCATTCATACTGGTAACTGTGCAGTTTCTCCCCGGGCTAGTGGAGTACCACTTTGATCTGCAAACGGTTAGCCACCCCGCCCGCAGATACTCTCTAAGTTCTGTTTCACACAAAGCCGAAGAAGAAAATGCATCTTGCTTAATACACTGTGATTCTAACTTTCCCTGGATTTGTTATAAGTTCTTCTTTAAGTTCGTTCACCACATGTCAACCAAAAAAAACTCAGATTCTCACACACTGTTCCTTGTAATATTATAAGATTGGATCACAAGTAATGTTATGATCATTCACTGCAAAATTTCACTATTAATTCATCGCTGGTAATAAGCTTGCAGTTGGGAACTACTAACCCGTCATACACACATATTCATGCAGAAAACTGATAACTTGTTCTAACTTTAACTGAATATCTTCAGTCAAATATTTTCATCCTTTCGTGCTTTGGTCTGTTTGTATTTCTGCAGGGCCTTTTCCAGGTTCTCAATTAAAATCTCAATGTCTCTCAGGCACTCATTTTCTCCTTGTCATCTTGTCATCTTGCTGCACCTCTGAACTGTGCCTTTCTCTCAGGGAAAGTGGGGGGGGGGAGGCTTTCTCTGCTGTTTGCACTTCTGCTTCTGGCTGGCTGCCGTGCGGATGGAAACTTCTGCATTTGGTTTGCTCTGCTGAGCTCATTGTATGGTGGCCAGTGAGAAATTTGCAATGTCTAAGATAATGTGTAATTGTATAGTTACAATATGTGATTGTACAGTTATTTAGCAGCAGTTAAATAAATTAACAGTAATTAAAATGAATTCCCAATTCTCTTTCCCTGCCTTCTTATTCAGAACCTTTGAATTTACTGACTACTCCCCATAATGATCCTTCATGAGAGTAGATTTAGTACCGGTAAGATTCACAGTTTTCTCAGACTCTGAAGAATGTGATCCCATTGTACGTCAGGTCGCTACCTCGACCTACGTGGAGAGCTCTCTATTTAATTCTGGAGGCGTCCCCCACAGAATGGAACTTTTTACATCCCAAGTCCCCCTGGGCCATTCCCCAACTGAAGATTTCCACGCGGGAGACTTTAATACCTGTCACAACCGTGATCGCAAGTGTCCCCTCGGACCCGGCCTTCAGGGAGGCTCGTGCGGGAACCCTTACGACCTGCCGCCCCTCGGAACGTCAGGCGATCCCGTCCCACGACCTCGACCTTGGAGGCTCATGCAGGAACCCTTACGACCTGCCGCTCCTCGGAACGCCAGGCGATGCCAGCCCACGACCTCAACCTTGGGCCTCTACCTTCCTCTCTGTCTGAGAAAAAATGTGTTGTAAAACAATTGAGATTATTAGTCCCTAATCAGATATGTTCTCTATTGACCTTGAGTGTCATTTTCTTATTGCAAGGTTCGGGATTCCAGCGGTGGCGACCCCGTGGACTCAAACACCAAGTCCCCTTCTCAGAAGGTTGAGGTTCGGGATCAGGTAGATTCGTGCTGAGGTGATCAGCCCTTGGTCGTTCGGTCCGACGTAGGTCGGACACTCGAGGAATTTAAACTTACGTGACGCCAAATGTTAATTAGAAAAATTAGAAAAATGTTGGGCATGACCCAAAGTTTATGTGGGGTATAAATATACTAATCGAATTAGCATATTATGACATCATTATGATGTTTATACACCAACAGTCTCATCAAAGGGTTTGATCCGGTCCTGATACACTTCCTTGTTTCTCAAATAAACCCGGCCACCATTATCATTGCTATTTCGGCTACATGTAGCACAGCGACTCCTACCCCTTTGGAGAGCTTGTGCTAAAGCTACTCCAGCCCTATTTCTCCCACTCCTGCTGCCTCTACCTCGACCAACACCTCTCCAACAGACACTACGACCATGTTAACCACTGCCACCCACATTCCCACTGGGCAAAGGGTTGAAATAAACAATTGTTTGTGCGACGTGAACACTCTTGCCTTGCATCACGGCAGCACTATGCTGCAAAGCTGTATCATGAGACGCGCAAGTGTTAGACGACTGACCGTCATTTCCAAAAGGGAAATATTCCCCTTCAGTGTCAGAATCGGTGAATAACATTTGCAAGACATCACGGGAAAACTTTGTAGTAGCCATTTGGTGTTTTTCTCTCACAAATCTCACACGCTTACTCGCACGCTAATGCACTTTGGCTGCTCCTGCATCAATGACTCGAGACTCGATTCCACTGCTGTTTACTCAAACCTTGAACAGGAAGATGATGTATTTTTTGATGTCTTTAATCGAAGTACTACATGTCTGCCAACTAGTGGTGGGGAATACAAATGCTACATTACATGATATTTGTAACTACAGTCTCTTTGATTCATGATGACGTCTATTTTAATGAGCACGTTAACATTATCGCAGCAGAGAATTCATGAAACAACACAAATTCAGTAATTAACACAGGTTAGCCTGCACCAAGTGATCAGAATGAGAAAATCTGTGTAATTATTCACTGAGTTGGAGTTTCAGAGTCTGTTCGGATTTAATGAAAATTTGAGCTTCTTGAGGTTTCAGAGTCCTTGAAAAGTTTCAGGTGATGAATCAGAATGGTTTGAGTTCGGTCCGGTGATAAAACTCAGCAGATTGAAGCAGTGGCGTGGATGGCTGGTCTTGAAGTCTGTTCCGGCTCGGGTCCTGCTCTGGTCTTGGTGCCGAGGCTCAGCAGATGTTCTTGGAGTGTCCATCCGGTTTACGACCTTGCTAAGGCATGACTTTTCCTTAAAATCAGAACATTGCATTTGGTATTCCAAGGCCACAATTTTAAGGGAAATGACTATCATAATTCTGTATATTATAACTCACTGATCATTTTAAAGCCAAATATGATTTATTTTAACATAAAGGAAAGAAGAAACTTGAGGCGTTCTTCTTATTTGGTCAGCATGGATAATCGGGTTGATACGAGTGTAATTTGAGTTAACACACAGGATAGTTGTTGCAGCACACACATTTGAGTAAAAGAATGAAAATGAGAAGAATAGAAAAGAATATGTCTTTCGCTCTGAGGATTGCATTGATGTCTGTTTGACCCTGGCCCTCAGGAATGGGTGCTGGAAAATGGGGTCTGTGTGTGTGTGTGTGTTGGAATGTGTGTGTAGAGACAGGGTGTCTGGTTGTATATATCCTAGTTGTGGACCTGTGAATTGTAGGGCAATCAGGGGGCACCTTGGAAGGACAAAGGGGTCTGGTCAGGGTGCGAGATAACCCCAGACCCCCTTTGTTCCTAGAAGTTCTGGAATCCAGATGGTAAGGTGTGATAATTCAGGGGTGTCTCTTGTTTAAAAATTAATCCAAGTTGGAATGCCGCTGGAAAAGCAACTTTCAGATGAATCAGAATTTTATTTGATCCTACATTCAGGGTACCAGGAAGCATCTTACTGACTCTCCATATATATGTGAGTTCAGACAATGGCTTCATAATATGACTGATATAAAAAATAAAATAAAACTGTATAACTGTAGTAGGACTTTGAAAACTTCTGAGGGCCCTCTGCATGAGCTAGAAGACCACACATCCCTTTAATGTGAACAGACAGAGCTAGGAGAAGTATGAGAGGTGATGGAGTGGTGGTGGGTTGCAAAAAGTTTGTCACAGGAAAAGCAACGATGTTAGACTGCATGGAGTAAGTGCTTTAGTCATGGTGCTCTTTTCAAACTCAATTTTTAGTCCTGAAATTGCTGCTGTTTTTATACTTCCACTAGATGTTGGAACATTTCTGTAAGGATTTAACTACATTTAGCCACCGGAGCATTAGGTCAGGTACTGATGTTGGATGAGTAGTACTGGATCACAAGTGCCACCTTAACTCATTCCAAAGTAGCACTTCCCTGGCCATTAAAAAATTGGATGCCTTGTCCAGACAGACTCACGTTTTAGATGAGTTTGGATGTTAGTGGCAGGTTAACACTTGCTATGTAGTGTTTGTTTTTATGTGGTTTTTTTGGGCAAAGTAAAATTCTCATGTACCATTTTACTATTGAGAAACCAGCAAAAGTCTGCCCCTCCCCTCCTACTATTAAAAATGTGTGTAATATTTTTTCTTTATAACATCAAATTTGCTCATAAAGATGATAAATGATATTTAACCAGTGAAACCCATTTCAGCAATTTTTGTAGTTTAAGTATTGTTATAAGAATAAGAAATAGTTGTTTTTTGAGTTTCTTGCTCAGAAAACAGCTTTGCGTGAAGTGTGAAGAAGAAAAAAAACCTCATACAAACAACCCGATCTCATGACTTTTTGTGTAGCCATCACGAAATACAATTTAATCAAAATACATGCTTCGATCACGATTTAGGGCTTTTTTCAGGCTAGGACAACACTTCACTTACCTATGTATTTTAGGGTTAAGGTTAGGTTTAGGGTTAGGTTTAGGATTAGGGGCAGAGGTTGAAGTTCTCCAAAGGTGGGTTGGTTGGGGATCCTGGCTCACACTGCGCATGCCGGGACAAACTCCCCGACGTCTTTGGCCAGATGTCTTTCTGCAGAACCTTAACACTCCTCCAACGAGCCTTCTGGTGGCCAGATATGGCCAAAGATGTCAGGGAGTGGGGAGAGGATAAAGTGTGGAGGAAGGACAGGCACGGGGCCCACCCATTGGTGGCAGTCCCCTGATTCATTGGTGCCAGCCCCCTGATTCACTTGGTGAATGGGTTAAATGTAGAGAAAGAATTTTACATTGTTTACACTGTGTGCTGTGCTGTTGTGTATTTGCGCGTGACAATATGGGGCCACTTTACTTTAATGCCAACTAAAGAAAATCAATTTGTTTAAAGTAAAACAACTTAAATAACAGAAAGTAACTTTGGTTGAATATACTAAAATAAAAATTATTTGCACTAAAATCTGTCATACTAACCCATCCATTTAACTCAACATTTTAATTTTCCTGTACCATTCATTAAACTCAACATCTTAAGTTTAAACTATACATTTTAAACTATATTTTTGTTTGCTGTTTTTTTTATGAATGCAAAATCCAGTTCATTCATTTCACAATTTTATTCAAAATGTCATTATAACAAGAGTTCATATAATTGTTGTTTTTATGTTAAGTTTAAGTTGAATATTTTTATAATAGGTCAATGGGCTATACAAAACATGTTCTTTGCATAAAATCACTCTCACATAAAGAGATATTACCAGGTTTATTCTTAACAGTTTGAATCCCGCCCCTCATCTGTCGAGACCGCGTCCACTGGATTAGTTGAAGATCCGCCATTTTGTCTGCTAGTTTTACAAGCTTAGCAGGTCACTCATGAAGTGTTGTGTTGTTGCTGCAAAGAACAGCACAAATCCCTCCACTTTTCGATGGCCCTGTCCCAGCAACAACTGTTTTCTTTCAACTGATTAATTCCACCTTAAAAAGTTCCACCTTAAGTATTTAAGGTGGAACAGAAAATTTGAATAAGGAGCTGTGAATAAGGAGCTAACAGCACAAATCCCTACACTTTCTCCCAGACAAAGAAAACAGAAGGACTGTGTGACATTTCATTTTCGATGGCCATGTCCAAGCAATTATCAGTTTCGTTCCACCTTAAAAAGTTCCACCTTAAGTATTTAAGGTGGCACAGAAAATTTGAATAAGGAGCTGTGAATAAGGAGCTAAGTACTTTCAAATAATGACTTTCTATCGCAGTTAAGTTTTGTTTTGTTAAGAGCAGCGTAAGGGATGGGTGGAGCATGGGATGGTGGGGTGTGGCCAGTAACAGCTTATTTGCAGGAAAGGGATAGAGCCCTGAAATGGTGTGTATTGAACAGGACTGAAACTGTAAATAATAAACTAGGTGATATCTCTTTACGTGAGAGTGATTTTGTTCAAAGAATTTCATGAGCATGTTTTGAACAGCCCATAGGCCTATTATAACTTGTTTTTTGTTTTAAAGTGAGTTTTGCATAATAGGTCCCCTTTAAGGTAGTGAAAATACAAAAAATTACCCCATTACCATATCTAAAAGCCAGTGTTCAAAAATAAACTAAAAACAGAAATAAACCTGAATAAGCAAATTACCAAAATTGGGGTTTTTGTCATCACTTTTTATTATACATTCTTAGTACATTCTGTAGTAATAGTTCTTCTAGTACTTTGGTTGCTCAAGTGATTGAACAAGTTTGTTTGGTAAAAATACATTATTAACAATACTGAATACACAACAGCAGAATGCTATATAAAAAGAGTATTAGGCAGTAGGATTCAATGGAGTACATTCCATTTATGCCATACTATGAATCTGGCACTTTAGAAAAAAATAATTTGCTTAATGCAAACATGGATTCAACTGTAAAATAAAAAAAATTGTCCCACACAACAAAATATGCACTTTACACTATGAACAAATGAGCAGTGATCATAAAGTCTCCTAGAATGCAAGCTCATTCTTCAGTTTTTGAAGTATGGGTGATAATTTCAGCATTACCTGCTGAATGAAGCTGAATATGAATATGTTCTTTGAGTACTCCAAATGGAGTGCATAGATCAAGCCAAACAAAGGGGCACACTGCCTGAGGTTGGTTAGGGATTCGATCCATTACAAGGCTGTCCTCTACAATGATCCCAACTCTTGAAGTGTTCAGATGAGGAGATGACTAGCTTTGAGTTACATCATCCTCAAAGCAGAGGACTGGAATGTCCAAGAAATCTGCATCAAGATAATTTTAATTTGTCTGTAAATAGTTGTGTGCAGCTTCTCACTGCTTTGTTTCCCAAAGTCTTGATTCTAAGTTTCTTTTCTCTCAGTACTGTACATCTCATTATTGGAACCCAGCAGCAAAAATTATCCTGCACAAATTCAAAATTATCCTGCACAAATTCATATACCAGAATCAGATGAGCAGGGCAGTGATGCTACTGACAGTGATGAGCAGAGCAGGAAGGATGAACCACAACATCATCCACATGCATCTGAACCCAAGGCAAAACCAAGCAAACATGGATGTGGAGGTTGCTGAAAGCGAAGTGTATTTTTTCAACTTGGTTCTTGGTTCAGTTTGAGGCTCAAGATGAAAGGCGAGAAGAGGGAGATGACCACTGGACTATGTGGAGCAGAGTTGATTAAACTCATTTCTGACTGTATAAATGCTGTCACTAACTACCACTGGTACATCCCTGAATATGTCGACGAGATGAGATTTATCATTTTGATGTCATACGTGCCCTACCCACATTCGACTGCTTTCGACTGTTCATGCTGAAGAGACACCTGCCAGAGATGGTGTGGCTGTCACAGGACCAAGCATTGTGTGCGAGTACAACTACAAGATGAATGGGGTTGACTTAAATGACAGTATGAGTTACTACAGAATGAGTATCAGAACCAGAAAGTGGACAGTTCAAATGCTGATGCATTTCACTGATCTCGCTTTAGCCAACAGCTGGTTATTATATCGCCAGAACAACCATGAATGTGGTACACCAAGAAAGGAGGTGATGCAGTTCCAGGGGTTTCGCATGACAGCCGCTCAGGCACACTTGACGAAGTGTGACACTAATATCCAACGTGTACAAGAAGAGGATGCACATCCTTCACAAGAAGGCCACAAACATCAGGTCACTCCACTACCCCGTCTCAGTCCGTACAACCTGTGCTGAGATGGCCAATCTAAGAAACTGCGTTGCAGAGAAAAAGGCTGCTTTGGGAAATCTCATGTGAGGTGTTTGACATGCAAGGTGTTCCTCTGCTTGCAAACTGAATGCAACTGCTTTGCAGCATTTCACACAGGTAATTAGATGGGGCAGACAATTCCTACAAACAAAAACTTACAGTCAGACCTCTCTTCTTTTTGAAGATTTCCATCAAACTTGGACACAATCCATCAAGGGTATGAAAGATCTCTTTCTTAAGAATTCCAACAATCCTCTTAAACTCAGAGTAAGCCTGAGAAACACAAAACAAGAGAGGACATGTTAATTAATTTGAATTAATTTTAATGTTAAATATTGATAGATGTTCTCACACTAAAACGCACACACAGTAAGTAACAGTTTCTAAATTAGATAGGCTTCAGTTGTCACGTTTCTCCTCCATATCACCAAGGCATTGAAAGCAGACATGTCTTGGATTTTTTCCACATAAAAGCACTAGTGCAGTCAGTGGTTCCTTCAAAATAGAAGAATATATTTAAACTGTTTAAGTAGTGCAATAAAACTTGTTTCACAGAAAGGCGTTCCATTGTAAACCTGCTACATACTACACTCTTTATGCATCTGCATAAAAGGAGAAAAAGCAATATCCTAGCACAGTGTTTTAAGTATTTCTCATATTTCATCCAGCTCATTAACTGATTTTGATGGTGGAGTGAATAATGATTTGATTTGGGCAGGGAATTTTGAAACTGTGCAGTGCTGTTGGTACACCAACAGCAGCAGGATTAAGAAACACTACATTTGAAGCTAGGCTACACTTGCTTGGTGACATTTCAGTAGGAACATTCAAAAACACTGAAAAGGGCAGTTTTGTAAACATTGCAAAATCTGTTGGGAACATGCCTACTAGCATCCAAGTTGAAATGTTTAAAACTAAAACTGCTTTTAGGTAATTAAATAACATAGGTGTTGAAAGTAACTTTGGTTGAATACACTAAAATACAAATAATTGGCGGTGTTGGGCAAGTTACTTTAAAAATGTAATTAAACTACTGATTACTGATTACTCCCTTTAAAAGTAATCAAATTACT
>JBBPCY010044620.1:0-13321 GCA_037974405.1 Brachyalestes nurse
TGTGTGTGTGTGTGTGTGTGTGTGTGTATGTGTGTGTGTGTGTGTGTGTGTGTGTGTGTGTGTGTGTGTGTGTGTGTTTGTGTGCTTGTTTGTGTGTGTGTGTGTGTGTGTGTGTGTGTTAGAGAAAGCAACAGGGGAAAGCTTAACAGCTGTTCCCAGTGTCTATTCACAAATCAGCTCAAATAAATGCAGTCATGTCCCGCTCCAGCAACTTCATTACACTTCCCCATCTCACTAACGCTTTGTCTCTCTTTTATTTTGTCTCATTTTCCTTTTCTTCCCCCTTCCAACACCCCCCCCAACATTATGTTGAAACGAATGTTGCGGTCCTGGAGGGCCGCAGCTGTTTAAGGGATTCGTAATTAGCTGTTGAGCTGGATTTTGGCGTATTAGAAGAGGGGAACTCTGACCTGTGTTTCATAAGAGCAGCACCAGATGGTGCTTTCAGAAAGTCGCTGTCGGCTTGTTAGGCCGCAAAACCACACTGTTGCTGAAGTGTGACTACCAGTCGTTTGCAGGAAGGGAAATTTCTCTTTATGTGTGGGGAAACAGGCAAATTCCATCCCCCTACAAACTGGTCAACTTATCACATAGAAGGAACTGCTGGGATTAGCCAATGGCAACCTAGTCTACTGGGTCAGGTGATATCGCTTACATAAAGTAAAGTGGCCCCTTACAGTCTCGCGTGAACACACCACACCACAGCACACAGTGTGAAATTCTTTCTCTGCATTTAAGCCAGTCACCAAGTGAAGCAGCGGGTTGCCACCAATAAGAGGAGCAATCTGGGAAGCAAGGTGTGGGGTGGTACCTTGCCCAGTGGTACCTCAGTGTTACTAGCAGTCCAAGGATTTGAACCCACAACCTTCTGATCTCAGGACAACCTCCCTAATCACACACAAGCTACCCACTAACTTAGATAAGCCTATAACTTGGATAAAAATGCAAAGTTTGTGTTAACTTTTACCATTAACTTCCTTGCTGGTAGCAGCTGGGTCACGGTTCTTGACCATGTGCTTGAAAGCTCCTCCTGGCTGGCTTGCCGTTTGAAGGAAATTTCGGATTTTGTGATGTTTCCACTCATCTGAACAGAGGAGCATACAGGATTTGAGGCTGTCGTCTCTTCCCTACATGGCTGCTCTCAATTATACATCTAGTCAAGATTGCATGGTTGTGATAATGAGGAACTGAACATTCTAAGAGAAATGGAGGCCATTTTGACACAGTAAGCCTATGTTCTAAAGGCGAATAATCACTAGAATGCAATCACAGGAATTGGCTGGTTTAAATCTGTAGGGGGTAAAGCCGTAATGTTCAGCTCTATAGTTGCATTATCCTTCAATCACCTTGCCATTAAAGACACAGCCAAGAAGGACTGAAGTGTGTCATTTTCTTACATTAGTGCAAGAGCTGATTTAGGCTTCAGCAAAATTTGCCACAGTCTTGACTGGTCCATGACTTTTTTAGTCACAAACCACAGAGATTATAGAAACAGCCATAAGGAAGGTTAGTGTCCATGGAAACAGCCTAAAAGGATGCCAATGTTCTTCACAGAAACAACAGCCAAGAAGGTGAGAAATGGCTGTAAAGAATGTTTATATTCATTGGGACAGTGTTAAAGAAGGTTTATATCCATGGAAATACCTGTGCAGAGGATGGGTGTCTATAGATACAGCTTTATAAAAGGTTGTTCCTTGATAAAATCTGTAAAGAAGGTGGATGTGCATAAAAGGAGCTGCAAAGAAGATTACTGTCCATAGAAATATCCCTAAAAGAAGCGAATGTCCATGGAAACAGCTTTAAAGAAGGTTGATATCCGTGGAAACACCTGTAAAGAAGATTTATAACTATAGAAACAGCCTTAAAAGAGGTTGATGTCCATACAGACAGCCTCAAAGAAGGTTGGTGTCCATAGAGACAGCCTCAAAGAAGGTTGGTGTCCATGGAAACAGCTGTAAAGAAGGCCAATGTCCATAGAAACAGCTGTATCAAGGGCAGATATCCATAAAGACAGCAGTGAACAGCTGTAAGGAAGGTTGACTTCCATAGAAATATAAATACCCATTAATTAAGTTCATGTCCATGGAAACACCCGCAAAGAGGGTGGATGTCTATACAAACACACTATAAATAAGGTTGATGTTCAAAGAAACACCCTTAAAAAAGGTTTATGTCCTTAGAAACAGACTTAAAAAGGCAGATGTCCACAGAGACAGCTGCAAATTAAGCCGATGTCCCTTGAAACAGCCATAAAGAAGGCTGATGTCCATAGAAATGGCCATATAAAAGGTTAGCATCCATACAAACGTCCATAAAGAAGGCTGATGTCCACAGAAGCAGCCACAATGGAGGTTAGTGTCTACTCACACGTCCATAAAAAAGGTTGATGCCATCGTTTTCACTCACTGCTGGGCATGTTTAGGAGGACATACTCAAATCCCAGTGTTTTCCCAGTGGGTGGACTGAGTCTACCTGTGTAGGACATGACACCTGTTACTTATTACTTCTCATCTTGAAGACACTAGGGCATGGAAATGCACAGAACAGTTAATATGTAAATCCACACACTATTTAAAGATGCTTCATTGCTGCTCAGCACTCTGGAGCCGGAAAAACGCTGCTTTAGTGGGGAAAAAAGAAAGTAATTGTTTTCGGAAGAACGGAAGGGGAGGGAAGGATATACACACACACACACTGGCAGACTATGACTGTCCTTAGAGAGGAAAACCAAGAGGACCGCTTTAATTTAAAAAGAGCTGCAAACAGAATGTAAATAAAGGGGTTTGTGTGGAGTGAGTGTTCTAAAGGTTTCCCCTCATGCCCGAGAGGGTGTGTGCGAGTGTGTATATGTGTGTTTGCGATAGAAGGCATGCTTATTTGTTTGTATGTGTGTGTGTGGTGCATTTTTTTTAGCTTTCTGAAGAAAGCTGTGCAGTCCTCTTGTGTGCAGATCTAAAAGAAATTCCCAGCTGTTCCGCATTAAACACCACAACACTCCATCCACCATGAGGCCCTACTGAATACACACTGTGTGTGTGTGTGTGTGTGTGTGTGTGTGTGTGTGTGTGTGTGTGTTTGAGTGTGTGAAAGGGAGAGAGAAAAAGAGAGAGAGAGAGATAGAGCGAACACAATTTCCATTTCTACAGAGCAGAACTCTGAGCCCAAGGCGAAGGGGTTAGATCACTGCAGCTTCCTTAACATGCATAGTATATAAACATGCAAAATACATGCAAATGAGCACATGTATATAAACAAACACATGCAAATGAAATATATATAAAACATCACTGTCACATTAAAACAGCGATAGTGTTTTAATGTGACAGCATTGATTATTGTAGCATTATTGTAGCATTAATGCACCTTCGACTCGTCTCTAGTTGTGCAGGCTGAAGCTCTGCTGCATAGCGATGAGTGGGGGTTTGATGGGGGCCGTAATTTTAGGCCCCCTCGTGCAGTTTTAATTGGCTTTTGAAGAGATACCTTTGACAGCAGTGTTGGGCAAGGGACTTTAAAAAGTAATTAAACTACTGATTACTCCTTATAAAAGTAATCAAATTACTAATGTGATTACTTTATTTCAAAAGTAATTAGTTACATTACTAGTTAGATTACTAGTTACTTCCCCACCCTCTAAAGAGACTCTTAAGTCAGCTCAAACACACTTTATTATTAAGTGTTACAAACCTATGACAACTCACACAATGTTTTTGCCTTTAACCGAGATGAATTTAAAGTAAAGGCTATATTTCCAGCTACTGAATGCGAACTTCTGACTCTCCGTGCTCTGTTTGTTTTCGTAGGAGTTGCTGTCTCACGCAGGTCTCCCGTAGATGGCGTCACACGTGCGCCTGTCAGACAGACATCTGCCTGCCGCTGACAGGTTACTGTGAACTTGATTTTATTAGAAACGCAGCAGTAATGCAACGTTGCTTGAATTCTAACGGTAATCTAATTACCCATTTTAAAATTATAACGCGTTAAATTACTGCGTTACTAAAAAAATAATCAAATTACAGTAACACGTTACTTAGTAACGCGTTACTGCCCAACACTGTTCGACAGTCTTAAAGAAGGTTGATGTCCCTGGAAACAGTTTTCAAAAGGTTGATACCTGTGGAAACACCTGTAAAGAAGGTTGATGTTTCTAGAAACAGCCATAAAATGGTTAGTGCCCAGCATTAGCAGGAAGCCCATTGGTTAAATCAATGAGCAACAAACTAACAAAAGCAATAGAGTGGAGCTCCGTTCCTCCACAAGGTGGAACCACTGATTGTACACATAATCATGTAGGATGCAGGGCCACCGCCTCCATATGGGTTTTCTAGGCAGTTGAATGGAGTGGTAGGGAGACAAAACCCCCATCCCTCTGAAAATATGATCCAGCCCCTGGTGCCCCCACACACCACTGAGCTAGAGAACAGTCTGACGATGTCCAGCACATCCAAATAGGTGAGTGAAGCCTCCTGTCGTATCTGTTTGCTCTCATTTCGCCTGATCTGTGGCCGTTGGGGACCACCACCCATCAGATCACTCAAAATCAAGGGAAGTGGAAGCGAAAGGAAGGTTTATGCAACTCTTTGGATGCAGCCAATCTCTTTGGCAGGCTACTGAACCACCGTAAGACCTCCACCAACAACGCAATCTTACACATACATAAACATCCCGGTATATAAAACACACACACATGTAAATGAAAGAAAATGCACAAAAGTACAAACAAACCCCGCCCACCTCCCCACCCCCAAATACGTGCGTCATTGTGAGTGCGGTCACGTGCCTCTCCTCGCTTACAAACGCGGGCGCGCGGTCTGCGCCGTCTCCAAGGAGACGGAGCGCACGGAGGAGCGCGAGACTGAAGAGACAGAAAGGGGGAGAAGAGAGGAGAGAAAAAGAAAAGAGAGGAGACGAAAGGAGAAGAGCAAAGGAGTAAAGAAGAGAAGAGGAGAAGAGAATGTGGAGAATTTAGAGTATTTTGCGCTTGATTTTGCGCCAGGGAGCCCCTGGCGGCGCTGAGCACGCGCGGCGGAGGGTGTTCAGGAGGATGTGCAGTTTAATGCCAAACAAAGTGCGTCTTTCAGCTCGAGTCCTCGGCTTCACGGAGAGCCGCGTTTGGGAGTAAGGCGTGGAGCGCGACGCGCGTTTTTGGCGATGGAGAGCGAACCCTCGCCGCCACGCACGCACGCGCTCCGTGGACCTCCGGCTCGGGTGCAAACTTCCCCACGAGCGCGCGAGTGCGCGTGACGGCCTCGAGCGCACAGAGGTGAGGTCTATTAATCACCTATTAGTCCTAATTAACCCCTAATGATCACCACCTTTAACGAATCGGCATCTACTGTGGGTTATTCCATGTGTTCTCTGGTTCTATATGGTTATATCTAGTACTGAATAAGGCTTTGGCTTGAAGCAACAGTAGAACCCTTTGGGTGCTTTGGGACAATTAAATAGATCCCTTTTAATGGTCTTACTGGTCTTACATTCAATAGAGAAACATTTAATAAGGCAAAGAACGCATTGTAATGGTTCTGTCAATCCCATTTTATCATTGTTTTCACTAAAGAACTCCAGACGAACCATGTTTAGGTTGAACTTTGGATGGTCCAATAACTGCAATAATTCAGAATAATTCAGTTCAGTTCGGTTTATTCAGTTTGGTTGAATTCAGCTAATTTAGTTTAAAAATAATTTCATTTGAGTTCAGTTCAGTTATAAGTTGGTTTAAATTAAAATTAATTTCAGCTCAGCTTAGTTTAGCTCACCTTAAGTAAATTCACTCAATTGAATGTAATTCCTATTCATTTCAGTTCAGTTCGTTTTAGTTCACTTTACTTCCCTACAGTTCATTTTAATTAATTTTAACGTCACATCTGTTCAGTTCATTATTGTTCAATAAGGTTCATTTTTGATTAATTTAAGTTTATTTTAGTTCAGTGCAGTTAAGTTTTAGTTCGATTCATCTCAGTTCACTTCATTTTAGTTCGCTTCATTTTGGTTCAGTGCAATTTAGTTTTTTCCAACTTGGTTCCATTCTGTTTGGTTACAATTTAATTTCAGTGCAGTTTAGTTTTGTTCATTTCAGCATCTCACTTCACTTTTTCTCTGTTTTATTTGTTTGCCGTTCCTTTGTTTGATGTTGTCTCAAAGCAACTTTCCAGAAATGTGTGTGCGACAGGGATGCTTAATCTCAGTTTTAATTGTGTGTTATAAACAGAAGCAGATGAAACAAACAATTCCAAACCTTCCTTTAAACTGTTTTCATCACTTTGAGAATGAACAGCTGCAGCTTAATGAACTGTTTTAAGTCGTTTCCTGGTAAAATTTGTGAAGTGTTTATGTTTATGGGACAGATTTAATGTATTTCAGCAGAACTTATTACAACCGTCACGCAAGAGAAGAACAAGGTCTTGCGCCACCTTGTGATCTTCAGAAGCAATGTTAGCAGATGCACCAAAATAAAAGTCTGTTTAAAAGGTCTGTTTAAATGGTAAAATATGAAATAAATGAATCTTCATGCCTGGCACTGCTTTACCGATATAATATACTTTTGTGATGTCACAAAAATGCATTTGTCTATAGTACCTATATATATATTACATATATTTAAGGCGGTTTTCCATTTGTGTCCTGGTCATTTTCAGTGGCTCTTCAGCGTGCTTTTAGGGAGGTTCTCCTTTTAGGTGTTCTTTAGGATCTTGGAAAGTTTTGAGTCTTGGTTCATCTGAGTGTTTTCTTTCTTGATTTTAGAGAGGTTCTTGTTTTGAGTCTTGGTTCTTCTCCATGGTTCTCCCTCATGCTTTCTGGGAGGTCCTCCTTTTGAGTGCCTTTTCCAGTCAGCATTCTTTCTTTAGACTTTTGGAAAGTTTCTCCTTTCAAATCTTGGTTACTTTTACTAGTTCTTTCTGGTGCTTTTAGGGAGGTTCTCCTTTTCAGTTTTTTGTTCCTCTCTGTGAGTCTTCCTCATTTCCATCTTTAGACTCTTGGGGTGTTTTGAGTCTTGGTTCCTCTAAGTGTTTTTTCATGCTTTTAGGAAGGTTCTCCTTTTGAGTCTTCAATCTTCTCAGTAGTTCTTCCTTATGCTTTTAGAGAGGTTCTCATTTTAAGTCTTGGTTCCTCTCTGTGGGTCTTCCTCATGTTTTTAGGGAGGTTCTCCTTTTGAGTGCTGATTCCTCTCAGCATTCCTTCCTTAAGCTCTTGGGGAGTTTTGAGCCTTGGTGTCTCTAAGTGCATCTTTTTCATCCTTTTAGGGAGCTTCTTCGTTTGAGTCTTGGTTCCTCTTAGTGGTTCTCAGCATTCCATCTTTAGGCTATTTGGACAGTTTCTCCTTTTGAGTCTTGAGTCTTCTAAAGAATTATTATCACCGTGGATGTCTGGACCAAAATATAATTACTTTAAATAAAAATGTTCAATTATAAAATCTATTAAATGAATACATTTTAATACCTGGCATTGCTTTCTAGATATCTGTTTTTGTGATGTCACAAAATATAATTACACATATATTTACATTAACAAGTACACATAACTTCATACTGAGGTCATAAGAAGTGTTTCAGCTCTTGACCGCAGCCTGTTTGAGTCTTTTTTAATTGATGGTCAGGACAGAGGCCACTTACATGTATCATAAAGGGCTTTTTGATTGCAGGGGATTGTCACAGAATTAAAGAACACTACCATTTCACCCGTGTAGCGTAAAGGATAAACCCAGTCACGGAGTAACACGAGAGAGTAGGTGGTTCACGCACATTGTTCTAAGAGTGCTCTACACAGAGTAAAGATTTCCACCGGAATCAACGCTCTCACACACACAAAGGGGTGGTTGTTGTCAAAACCCGGCTCAAGGTCATGGCAAATATGATGGATGCAGTGATTAAAGCAGAAATAATTATTTAGTAAAACAAAACAAACCTAACAAAACCAAAAGGATAGAGTGTGAAAGTCAGTACAGTCAGTAATGTGAAGTAAGTGCATGGAGGTGTGGAAGTGAAGTGAGGGATGTTGAATGCAGAAATGCAAATGGGAGACAAAGCAAAAGAAGCTCCAATGGGTAGCAGGGAGACACCGGGCCCAGGTCTCACCAGTTCCAGCCACGCCTACAAGGACTACACACAAAACACAGGACAGGACAAAAGAAGGCAAAAAAAGGGATCCCAAAAAGAGATTATTGCAGGGTTGAGGATGAAGACTCAGTGACTGAGCAAATACCACCACTGTTCCTTGGTTGGAAAATGGTTGTGTAAAAGTTAATTACAACTGTTTTAGTACAAAAAAGCACACAAATGTAATTAAAAATGAAACTCATTAACATTTAGGATATATTAATATATTTCCCTTAAAGCCTGGAGCTGTAATTGCAGTCCTACTAAAAATAAGGGTCGATGTTATGTTAAAACTCTGAAAGGAACAGAAACAAACGTCCCAATGTGTAAATAAAGTTGTTGTCCTGGAGTTACAGTAGATTAAAACAGTAATTACTGTTTTAAGTAAGTGCAGCTTTAACGGTGGTTAAGTGCCTCATTAGTCCCTCAGACGTCCCTCAGTGTTCTCCGACTCTTCTTGGCTTATAGTGGCCTTCAGATTAGATGTTACGATCTTCTCTGGTGTTTTTATGGGGTCATTAAGCCTATGTGGTGGTCCTGAGAAAAGGCAGTCCTATTTAATCATCCCCTCTTTGAGCTCCATGACTGTAGCCACTGCATGAACTCCGAAACCTTTCTGGAAAGCGCAATCCTGGCTTACACTTCCTGGTGAAATTCTTCAGAACCTGCCGTCCTCTACATGTCCCATTTAGTCAGTCTCCTTTGACTGTGTATCTCCAAAATCTTTCCTCTGTCTGATCTCTATCTTCTTTAACCGTCTCAAATGATATTCTCAGTGGCTTTTCCTCATTCTCTTAGCGACATCCTCCTTTTGAGTCTTGGTTCCTCTTGGTGGTCCTCCTCATGCTTTTATGGAGTGTTGGTTCCTCTCATCATTCCTTCTTCAAGCTCTGGGAGAGTTTTTGCTTTTGAGTTTTAGTTTGTTTTGATGGTTTTTCCTTGTGCTTTTATGGAATTTGTACAGCTTTTCCATTTGAGTCTTAGTTCCTCTTGGGGATTCTTCTTCATGCTCATAAGGAGGTTCTAATTTTGAGTTTTGGTTCCACTCAGTGGTTCTTTTTCATGCTTTTAGTGAGGTTCTCCTTTTGAGGATTGGTTTCTCTCATCATTCCCACGTCAAACTCTTGAAGAGTTTTTCCTTTTGAATCTTGGTTCCTTTCAACATTCCTTCTACACACTCTAGGAGACCTTCTCCTTTTGAGCTTTGGTTCATTTTAATGGTACTTCTTCATTCTTTTGGGGAGGTTTTTCTTTTGAGTCCTGGTTCCATTCAGTGGTTCTTCCCCATGCTTTTATGGACATTCTCCTTTTGAGTGTTGATTTCTCTCAGTGGTTCTTCTTCATGCTCTTAGGGACGTCCTCCTTTTGATTGTTGGTTCCTGTCTGCATTCCTTCTTGAAGCGCTTGGAAAGTTTCTCCTGTTGACTCTTGGTTCCTCTTGGTGGTTCCTCCTCATGCTTTTATGGAGTGTTGGTTCCTATCAGCATTCCTTCCTTCTTTAAGATCCTGAAGAGCTTCTCCTTTTGAGTTTTGGTTCCTCTTGGTGGTTCTTTCTCATGCTTTGATGTAAATTCTGCTTTTGAGTTTTGGTTCCTCTCACAATTCCTACTTCAAGCTCTTAAAGAGCTTCTCCTTTTGAGCCTTGGTTTCTTTCCGTGGTTCCTCTTCAAAGGAATATCATTGAACTAAGTCAGATGCATGAGGAATGTACACAAAGCACTCACAGCTGACAGAATAGAAAACATTCTTGGTTCTTATAGATGGGCGGGCGGTACTGAGAGGCCTTCAGTGTTCCGTTGAACATATGTTGGCCATATGCTGTTGTGTGTAATGCAGATGTTGTCGCTCTGTTATGGAAACAGGCTTTAAAAAAAGGCTGATATTCATGTTTTTAAGTCATGTGACAGTGTTTGGACAATGCATTTGCCTCATCAGATTTCAGACACCGAACTTTAGACACCATCTACTGCAGCTGATCTTCTGCAGTGGTTCCTAAACTTTCTCTGCAGGGCCCCCCTTTTCTAGATAGCCCCCCCCCCCCTTTTTCTAATTTAGTGAAAAAAATGCAATAACAAATGGTGGAATTTCACCACTGTGGGAGAAATAAAGAGCTACTGAAGTTATAAACAAGAATAAACAACTGTCTCCACAAAAAATGGCTGGGAAAATGAATCAGTTCCCAGTCAGAAAACAACTTAAAAGAGGATCATCTCAAGTCTCTCACTTGAACTTGCAGCTGATGAAGAGTCAGCCTCTGCTGGAGGCTTGGCTGGGTGCACAAACTTGTCCATGTTTTTGCTAGCAGTGTTCGAGTGGAGAGTAGGCTCTTTCCCATTGGAGTGCCCCTCTGCAATACCTCTGTGCCCCCCAGTTTGGGAACCACTGACCTACTGCATTTGGGCTACTGAGGTTTGTATGTAGAGTTTAATGTGCATGTCGGGTGAGGTTATAGTTTTAGCAGTTCATATTTTTACACTTGTCTGAAGATGTGAAAACACTGCAGATGGCAATTTTGGCTTACAGCTTGTTTAAAGGGCCCATTTCAAGTCCATTCCCTAGTCCATACAGTCCATATATGGAAACTGCCCTGCTTTAACCACACCCCATTCTTGTGATGCCATGGAAACCACCACATTTGCATATGTTGCGCCTGTGGTTTAGCTCCGCCCTCCCACTTCAAAGCTATAAGCAGTGTTTCAGCAGGGGTTTTGAACTGGGCACAATATAGAGCAGCCAATCAGAACAGAACTCATTTACATAAAGAGGTTTTAAAGACAGAGTAACAAACATCCTGTTGAATTAAAAAAAATGGTGTAAAAAAAATTGATTTATGAATGTTTTTGGTGCAGAAGATCACACAGCTTGAATATAATTAAAGTACAAGAGATGGATATGAACCCTTTTTATCAATTTTAATGTTCAAATTACAATGAATTTCACTTGATTGCACCTTTAATGAAACACGTTTTCTTCTGGTCAGTATAAAAAGAGGGTACTGGACATGTCATGGCCTCTGCTGATCCACCTGTAGGGATTTGTTTTTGCTTTATGTAAAATACTGATCACCACTTATCCTGCGCTGTCTCTTGTCGGGAAGGTTCTTTAGATGAGGAGTTAGTCTGGGAGATGTTGAAAATTAGCCCAAATATTTGATGCCTCATTAAACGGAGGCGCTCCTGAGCTGCTGATTAGCGTCGGGCCGGGAGTCTATTGGTGACACACTAATTGCCTGTTTAGCCTCGTCGCGTCATTAGCTCCCTTTATCTTGGCGAGGTGGTGCGACAGCCCTTCACTGCTTTTTTCAGAAGATGAACAATATCCCAAAGCAAAGCGAGCGGTAAATTAGCCGCACATGAACACACATTGCGCATGTATGCGAGTACATCCAGTACCGAACAGGGGCTCTCATCTGACTCTGCTGGGATGAACTGATTCTAATCAGTTTTAATGTCTGTTTTTAAACTGCAAAATATACAAAATTATTCTGGGTATTTGCTTTTTGTGGTGTGTGTGTAAACAAAGCCTCTGGTCTCTTGCTTGTTCTGTGTTTGTTTTAAATAAGACAACTGAATCAAATATTGATTCGTGAGAGTGAGAGAGAGACAGAGAGAGAGAGAGAGAGAGAGAGAGAGAGAAGAAAAATACATGAAATACGGAGAGAAAGGGAAGATCAATATAGAGAAGATAGATAAAGAGATAGATGGAGAAAAGTGGAAAAAAGAGTGGAAAAAAGAGAAGGGAAAAGAAAGAAGAAAATGGAGCTAGAGAAGGAGAGGGGGAGATAAAGAAAGAAGAGGGAAAATAGAGATAGAACGAGAGAGAGGAGATAAAAGAGAGAGAGAGGAGATAAAAGAGAGAGATAGAGAAGAAAAGACATGAGATGAAGAGAGAAAAATGAAGAGAAAGAAAGAGAGAGAGGTGGGGAGATAAATTAAGAAAAGAAATACACATGAGATAAAAACAGAGGAGATAAAGAAAGAGTGATGGGGAGATAAAGAAAGTGCGAAGAAAAATACATGAGATACTGAGAGAAGAAAAAGACATGAAATGAAAGAGAGAGAGAAAGAAAGAGAAAGAGAGAGAGACACAGAGAGAGAGAGAGAAAACCAAAGTGTAAGGTCAGAGGGCCGTGTTCAGTCTATTTTCTTCTGAGCTGGAGACTCTTTTACAGTGAGATCAGTCCTTCCTCTTACTTTTTCTCTCTCTTTAATCTCCCCTCTCTTTCTTTATCTCTTTCTGTTCTTTTCTTTTGTTCTCACTTCTCTCTCCCCCTTTTGGTTTTCTGTCCATCTCCGTTTTTCTCCTCTTTCTCTTTCTCTCTCCCTGTGTCATGTCTTTTTCTTCTCTCTCCCTCTTTCTTTATATCCTCTCTCTCTTTATCTCATGCCTTTTCTCTCTCTCTCTCTCTCTCTCTCTCTCTCTCTCTCTCTCTCTCCCGCCCACTCTCCACCTTGCTTTTGGTATTTGATGAGCTTTCTGTGGAGTCAACTTCAAAAGGGTGGAAACACCCACACTTCCTCCCAGTCTGAATGTCTTTTCTGTGTGTGTGTGTGTGTGTGTGTGTGTGTGTGTGATGTAGTGGTGAGTTAGGACGTGCTCAGATCCACCAACACACTGGCTGTCTGCGAGTGCTGTTTGAAAAAAGGAAATCCTGACCTCGTTTCAATTTCAGAGCAGATCCATTCAGTTCTATTAAAGCTATTAAAGGAACATTTCAGTTTTTCCCAGCTGGTCCTGGTCCGCTGCGTCCGTGGCCCACAATCAACCACCATCAAGAACAGCAACATATCTTATTGAACTTGGAAAAGACCAGAAACACCCTGAAACTCACTTACAGCAGAAGTCTATGGGGAATTGGTGGACATTTATGTTTAACATGTAACACTTTTTAATAAATAATTCAGTCAAACAGTGTAGCTGTACCTGGTAATAGACGTCTGAAGCTCTGTGATCCGTCCATATAAGGAAATAAGCTGTTTCTCTCTGTGGGAAAAAAAACTGCTGTCTGTCCCTGGGGTGAGAAACCTGCCGCAAAAGTCTTAGGCATATTTAATAACTGTTTTTTCACATTAATATTACTAAATAAGCTAAATAAAATGAAAAAGAATGAATACAAATAACATTCTACAGTAAACAGTATATCAGTGCGTTCTTGTGGAAGTCCAGTATTACTGTAGTTTCATCAGAAACCTGGTTTGACTCGATCAGTCCTTCATTAAATTAAA
>JBBPCY010044629.1:0-13321 GCA_037974405.1 Brachyalestes nurse
CGTTCGCGAGTGCTTTTTGCCACTCGAATGCTCTTTTAGAAGAAAGGAAATAAATTCTCCCGTTCTGAGGGAGGAAATCACAGACCTAGCTCCCTGTATCGTCTCATTTTTGGACCTGCGAGCGAACAATGCCTGGTTATCCCACTCACGTGCCACTGTTAAGAAATGTTCAGCACATGCTCCTCTGTCTTCATTATTCTCAATGCAAACGACTTTAACTCCTATGCAGCAGTAATTAGATGTGCAGTAACACCAAGATAGTTACTGTTACTTACAGAAGTCCAGTAGTCACCTGTCAGGGCGACATGTTTGGCTACAGCTAAATCCTTGTGTTTTTTTGGCATTATTTTGCTTCTTGTTGGAGCCTTGTACAATGCATCTTGAGAGGCAACTTGAAAAACCTTTGTAAAGCCTGTGTCCTCAACGATATTAATAGGTCTGCAGTTTGCTGCAATCACCTTGGCAACTGTGTCAGTCAATTTGTCTGAGGTAGACTTACTGAGGCCCCGACGCTCCGTGAGAGTGGTTTGTCACAAGCTGGGCGACACGTTAGCCTACCATAAAAGTTGCATAATGTACAGTTTCCACCACACTTAATAATTAGGTATATCCTACAATCCTACAAACATTCCTGCAAAGTTAAATCCCCCTAGTGGACTCCTAATGTCAGTCAGAGTAGAGGCTGACATTTTTTCGGGAATCCCACGGGAACCCCGTGGGATGGGAAACAAAATCACTATTAATAACGCGATTGGGACGGGACTGGAAAAAATGTACGTGGGAGTGGGCGGGACCGGGAATCGTTATAACACTATGATAACTTTATACAGAAATATACCTTTTAAATAAATAAACAAAATTTGAACTAAATACTAGTTGTCCTGTCTTTTTATGCTCTCTTCCTGTTTGCTTTGGTGTAGCCGGTTAAGTGAATCGCATGCTCCACACACCCGTAACAGTTGGTGGCGATAGTCCCAACCACCAATAATGTAAGAGAAGAAGTAGCTTCTTCACACACTTTTAGGCACGAAAAAAAAAAACAACAACACGGGAGTGGGAGGGAATGGGGGTCATTCTTCTGGGATTGGAACGGGACGGGATTTTCCCCCCAGTTTTTTATGGGATCCGTCGGAATCACTCAGAGAGCGGGTCCGGGTCCTTGGCCGAGTCATGAGTGAATCTGTCGGATCCGGGTCCTTGGTGAGTCATGAGTGAATCTGTTGCATCATCCCTCCACAACCGAAAACATGCAGCTGAATCTGAATCGCTCAAACGAGCAGGTTTATCACTTCCACAAGTGGGATAGCGCTCCCTTAACGACAGTAATGAGTGAATCAACCAGTCAAATACAGCTAAATCACTCATATGAGCGGAAGGTGGGATTCAAATACAGCAGAATCGCTCATATGAGCGGAAGAGGGGGATTCAGACCAGCCGTAGCGCAAAGCACATGAGTTCCACAGGCTTGTTCATACACTCGTCACTGATTAGACTTCATTAACTGAAAGAATGTAGCCCAATCCTTCATTTGATCACACTGCCTTTATTTCATGTTCAAAATATGCACACTCCACAATTATTTGTTGTTCTTATACTTAACCTATTTCATATAATGTTGAAAGACATTTGCATGTAGCAGTCTGCATTCGGTTGGTATTTTTATCTTTAACATTTTATATTTATGGATTTGCATTTTCTTTCAACTGTAGTTCTTATTTGGCATATTTCGTCTCAGGCTATGTCCTAATTTGCACATTTTGCCTTTTTGTTCAAAATGCCTATGTGTGTTTAAGTTTTGTATTATTCCTTTTTGTCGTGTGTTTAAATAAATCTTTGTCACTGAGGTAGCCTTGTCTTATTGTCTTGTTTTATTTTAAAGTGATTCGTTCTCATCACAAGGCATTATACTTTTTTTTAAAAGACGGTTCAAACACTTCAGTTGACTCACAGCTGTCGATTTGGCAATACTGACTCAAGTCCAGAACGGCCGTCGGCTGCACGGCCGTCGGCCCAAGATACACATAAAACATATCAACCACGACCCCCGAACGCCCCCACCCTGGGTTTTCTGCAATTAATCGCATTGTTATATGCAAAATTTAATTCAAACTTTCTTTTTAAATAACTGCTATATGAACAAAAGTAGAATAATGTTTGCTTTGCAAACACTTTAAACAGCAGTGTCCCTTTAACACGTTTACACAGCTGCAGTTCAAATATTTCTGTAAATCTCAACTTAAACATTAATGTAATCAAATCAAATATAAAACCAAAACTATCTGCCAGTGCAGGGCATTCATGTTTAATCCATATGAACTCCATATGAAAGTCTATGCATCTGAATGCAGTGTTATTAAAGTCACATTTGGTGTAATGGTCAGGCGTCATATATGGACAAAAGTAATGGGAGCACTGTATGTGTTGGCTGGTTTTCGCGGGGGTCATTACTTTTGTCCTTATTAAATAGCTCAACGCTGGCATTACTTCGGCACAGAATAAAGGATTTTTAAAACCTTTTTAAAATCAACTGATCCTAAAGATTTTCTGTCTCTGTAAATCCCAATATTAAGATATAAATCCAGGTCAGAATGAATCACACTTTGCATCAAAATTGGATTTGCCTTTATTGAAGGCAAAAGTTAGATCCCTATAGTAATGCAACTCCCTTCCTCCATTAATATGTGGGATACTAGCTGGATCAGTGAGGCTCTTTACATGTGTCACAGAAAGAACATGCAAACCTGAATCCTCACAGCACTGCGGGCATCCTGTGATGATTGTTGACCTTACCAGTGGGTGGGAATTGGAAACAACTAAATGTATGTGAAAACTGAGCAATAATTTAAAAAAGTTTAAGTGAACTCCTCGTCTTTATTTTTTTTGAAATGGCAATAAAATGGCATATAAAAAAATGTAGAACGTGAAATTCATCCAACCATTAATCCTTCATTTGAACCACATATCCTTAACCAGGGTCATGGTCTAATAGTCTGATACACAGAAATGCCCCACTGACAATAACTCTTATAAATAAAATTATTGCATTATTTAGATCATATGTATTAATTCGTAATTTCGATCATTTCAATCCTATTTTAAGGTGATTAGGTGGTAAACCATGGCTCTGTCTGTCTGTTCAGATGCTACACGTTACAGATGCTGGGTCGGTTGTATATGCTCACTCATGCAACACTGAATTAAAGTGCCTCATTCACTCTATAAGGCCATAGTAGAGGCATCCAAGGCTGCATCAAAGAAGCGTGCAAAATTTTTAATGATCAAACACTTCAAGGACATGGGCTGGTATTGACAGTTCTCATTAAAATTTCTCTTACTTTTTATTTCCTTGTGTTTTTACTCCTTGACTACCATTTTTCCTGTCTGCTCAGCCTGCATACTGGAGAAACCTTTGCATAGGTAGTTTGCATAGGTAGTGCAGTGAAATGCAACTCCCTCTGAGCCACAACTGCAGTTCAGTCCCTTATTCAACTCTTCAGGTATTCATTAACTGAAGTGCAAAAAACAATAATCCCTGCTTTGCTGTGCCATGTGTCTGAACCACACAGCCTTTCTGCCTTTGAAACACTTTTAGATGTTCACATGAGCAACATCACTATAAACTTTAAAGCATAGGTCTTCAAATCTGGACTTTAAATCCGGTTTCCAGTCCTGGATGTTTTTGTAATCACTGAAAAACAGAAAACTGAATTGTTGATTTAACTGATTGGCCACCGTGCCTTCCACAGACTGCAAAACCAGAACCGAATTGCAGGTTCGTATTTGAATATCTCTGTTTTGGAGGATAATACCAGGCTGTCATTGTTTACATGAAAACATACTGACACTGACTCATACCTTGGTCTGATGTTTTGCATTTAGAGCAGTGACCACCCCGCTTGGTGACCCCCCAGCTACACCTTCTGAACCTGATAATGAACTGCTTGGTTGAATCAGGTGTGGCAGAGCTGAACAGCCCTGTTTCTCAACACACCTGATGCAACTAGAGAATTTAGTACCTGTGTGTGCTAGAATAGGGAAACACTGGAACAGTGGTTCAAAAATCTTGGTCCCAGAATACAAGAGCGTTGCACATTTCATCGATAGCAGGACTCCGGCCTTCAAGAACTGATGAGCCCTGATGCAGTGTGTCACTCAAGTATCCTGCTCAGTGATTATGTGGTATACCATCTCTGTACAAGGACCATGATGAATGGCGACACCACATTTCAATGATCTGAAGAATGTGGACTGAAGAAGGATAGTGGTTCTCAGTCTTGCTTCTGGAGTACCAGAATGATCTGCATGTTGTAATGCAATGATCCTATCTACAAGGTTTGTGTGTCTGCATGTCCTATGATCAGCTGAACAACTCAAGCCTTAGACCAAATGCAGAGAGCAATGGTGTGTGTTTTGTGCTGTGGTGTGTTCATGTATGACAAATGGACACTTTACACGTAACTGACTAAATAATTAGAACCAAATAATCTTGCTTGATTGAACCCACACCAATCCATTGCTGTGAGATTATACACCCCTGTTATAATGTAGTGGTTCTAAGATGGTATTCTAAGATGGTATTTAGATGGTTCACTATGGGCATGTTTACTAGTTAATAGGGATGGGAATCGATAAGAAAATATTGATGTCAGTGCCATTATCAATTCTTCTTATCTCTCTGATTCCTTATTGATTCCATTATCGATTCCCTTAAGAAACTTTGCATTCTGGGTAATTGAGCCTTTAGGGAGGCTGGGAGATGTAGTCTTTCAGGGAGTGGTAGCTCGAGAGTGTTTGGTTTTACATGGCCGCTCTGTTTGTGAGTGATTCTCGCCATTCTAATGTTATTTTTGAGACAGTAAATAAACGATCTTGTTCCCCGTAATTGTCTCATCTTTGGACCCGCTCTGTGGCCGAGAGTAAAGAGCCATAGACGCCTGGCTAGCAGCCGCTAACGCCGAGGCTGAGTAGGCAACAACAGTATAAAACACGTTTTTTAACTGACCATAATTTTGTGGACAGATAATAAAACCTGGTTAGTTTACATACATATTTACATTTAAAAAATAAGTCATAGGCCATTTTTAGCTTCGAAAACAGCTGTTTTATTAAACCACAGTGCTTACACTCGAGCGCTGAGAATCGAACACATGGCATTCTTGAACTTTAATGCTGTGTTAAGACCTCCAGTGTTTTAACATGTTGCTTGTGTTACCACCTTTGCACGTTAAAACGGCACTGCACTGGTTACAAAGAACGCAGCTGTCGTTTTTTTTCCCTAAAATGCTAACTTACCACTCTCCTGACACTCCGATCCATGGTAATTCGAGTCGCGGAGTGTGACGTCATCGTGTCGACGCAGAAAAACGTCCAAAAGAATCGTTAAGAGGAACCGATAACGCCGGACGTAAACGATTCCGGTGCTTCGGTTCTGAATCGGAACCGGGTTTCGATTTCCACCCCTTCTAGTTAATGAGTTCTATATTGTGCACTGGGAGCAGGGGAAACTCCCAAATGTGCAAGGCACTGTTTCCCTATTCTAGCACACTCAGTTATGAACCTCTCTAGTTGCATCAGGTGTGTTGGGAAACTCTAATACAGGGTTGTTTAACTCTGGTCCTCGAGAGCCCAGCTTTGTTCCGAAAGCTAGGTCGCATCCGAACAAGGTGGGTCCTTGGTTACACAGTCCTATGAATTTGTATTACATAATGCAAAATAAAATGGTTTTCCAAGGATCACAGAGAAGTCAGTGTGGAAAAATATGATAGAAAAAAGTACTACTGGTGTCGATGATAGCATGCTGTCAAATGAAACACTGGTGTGAATGTCATTTTTCAGTTGAAACTTTCATTTATTTGTAGTTAAATGCTATTCTGTGAGCTAAAAACTGTTTAGCTCACTGAAAGCAGGTACATTCACACCCTTCTCTCAGGTTACAACCTCATAAACCCATGCAGCTTTACCAGCCTGTTTAAACAGTGTATAGTAATATAGTACTTTTATCTACTGGGATGTCTCTTCAGTCAGGCTTGTGTAAAAAGAATAACAGAAGAATGTGACAGATGCTACAGTAGTGCTCTTGAAAACTGTCAGACTGTCAGATTATGAATCTGTGGAATGGCCTTCAGTGATGTAGTGGTCTAGAAATGCAGACCATATGGACCCAAGCCTAGCTTCTGGAAAGCAGCTTTCATTTCTAGCACAGTTTGGTGATTTACTGAAACTTGAATTATGAAAATGACCTGAAAGGACCTTGAATGCAGTTTCCAGTCCTGGATTTTGTAATAAATGGTAGGCAATTGAACTTTGGTTTGTGGAACCAATTGGCCACCTAGTATCAAGGCCTACTAGTCACAGCTAAATCCAATTTTTCTCTTTTTTTCTTTCTTTTTTTCAAAATCCAGAAACCGGATTAAACCCCAATTTAATCTTACATTTAAGGCATTGATTAAGGCTGATTAAGGGGTTCTATTGTTTAAGGGGAACATTTTAAAAAGGGGAAAATTCAGTAGTTTTACCCCTTAATCAGCCTTAATCTGTGCATGTTTTCTCTTAATTTCCCTTTGTTTCTTGTATGGGAAACTAAGGTCAAAATTAAGGTAATTTTAAGGGGTAAAATTAAGGTGTTTGGTTTCATAGTGAAAACTGTCTTATTTGGCCGGACTGTGGTTGCATTTCTCAGTGAGCACACTTGACCAGAAAGGTAATGGCAAAACTTCCAATCAGTAACATTTATGAGCTCAGATAGTGATGTGTGCTGTTCTTTATTGACTATAATTAGCCAAAAGAACGTGCTGTATTTCACAACTGTGCTGCACGTTTGTCAAGCGACATGAATAAGTAATGGCATTTGAGTAGGATGACCTAGTCAGCAGATAATGTTAGATAAAAGGCTAATAGGCTCTGCCATTATTATCTGCCATCAGTTACAGGCTTTAATTTCAAAATCTTCACTGAAGGTCACTTCTGCAAAGTAAAAACATCATCTAAGTGTCTGATACAGGCTTCAATTCCTCTTTCTTAATCTGTATGTGACGGCCAAAATCAATTCTGACATTAAGACTGACACACCCTAATGACAAAAATCCTCAGGAATACAGAATCAATGTGTTTGTCCAGACATCCTAGAAATGTGGCTCGAATCGGATTGAATAAGAGAGATTTCATATTTCATGTCACTTTTTACTGTTATGGTCCTGAAAATGTGTCCTGCTCAGATCAGATATGCTGAGTTGAATTGTTATTCTATTTAAGAGCAAAATGAGGGAAACTTGACTGAACATCAAATGAACACCACATGATTATTTTTAAATATTTTTTATTAAAGGGTAACAGCCCAACTAAGCGCACATGCATTAAAACATTTGAAAGTTGATTAGAAGCATAATACTCTGTTAAAAAAGAAAAGGGTAATAATAATTTACTGTAAAAAAATAAACTTTGGATTTACAGGGCTGGACCTGCCAGTAGGAGAACATTAAAGATTCAAGATGCTTCTTATTTGTCACATGCACAGTAATACATGTACCACATGCAGTGAAATATAACCCTGAATCTCCCCTGAGACAATAGATTAAAAATAGAATAAAAAAAAGAGAATGATAAATCAGCAAATATTAACAATATACACAGACAGTTATGTATCTTGTTAATATTTACTGAAAACACAGTTATGTATCTTATGTAAAAAATATATAGGATGATGTGCAAAGTGACATTGTGCAAATGGCGCTGTGCTTTTATAAAATCGGGTGAAAATGGTTTTATAAAGTAAAGTAAAGTGGTCCCTTATAGTCATGCATGAACACACCACAGCACAATGTGAAATTCTTTCTCTGTATTTAACCCATTCACCAAGTGAAGCAGCGGGCTGCCGGCAGCAGAACGCCTGGGAAGCAGTGTGTGGGGACGGTACCTCGCTGAAGGGAGTGCCGCTGGCAGTCCTGGGATTCAAGACAACGACCTTCCGATCACCGGGGCAATTCCCTAACCACCTCTACCCGTCACCCAGCATGATGCTAACTGACATAACAGTAAAGTCAAGTGGAATTTGGCAAACAAACTTATCCAGAGCGATTTACAATCATTAGTTACAGGGACAGCCCCCCTGGAGCAACTGAAGGTTGTCTTGCTTAAAGACAGTAGAAAGTGGGGGTTTTGTGGTCATTGGGTTCACTGGCAAGTGTTTTACCCACTAGGGTGTTACCACCCCCACTAACAGATTAGTTAGTGTTGTCCAACATCCATGTTGAGCGCTCCAATGGCAATTTGTCCACATGATTTGGAGATCCTGTTTTTAGGGGAGAATACTACTAAAATTCGCTTGAAATATCCGTTGGTTGCACAAAACTATGTTAAGAAGTTTCTGAGACTAATTTATTGAGCTTGGCTGATTAACATCTACCGCACAAAAGTAAAGAACATTCTAATTGACTGGACTGATGTTTTTATGTACAACATTAAGGACAACCCAAAGTGTCAACTCAAGGACTAACAAAATAATTAAGGACTCATCTCACCCTGAACTCAACTGCTACCCTAAAAATAACCCTTATTAACAAACAAAGATAATAATTATTCACTGCACCGTTTAATCATTGCATTGTTTTAACCACTGCTCTGTTTTAATGATTATTATATGTTGTTAGCTCATAGGATGTATTGTGTTTTTTTTTTCTTTTTTTTTTCCTTCTTCTTGGTTTTTATTGCTATTTATTTTGGGTATGTAATTTTTTTAGGAGTCATGCAGGAGAAGCTCTCCTAATTTCAGTGTATGCGTGTACAATGACAATGAAGACATTCAATTCAATTCAATTTAATTCAGTTTAATTCAGTTCAATTCAATTCAACATAGTTTATTTGTTGTTTAGTATTTATTGAAGATATTAAAGATTGAAACTGAGGACTGAAAGATATTAAAGTCCAGATTATTGGTATTCCACAAGCAGGTCAGATGATTTTCAACGTGTGCTTTTACTAATAGTTCGGAAAACTAAACTGTTAAATTATTATTTAGGTAAAATATACTCTGCTCATACCAAGGAAGATACATTTATGAGTGTTGCAGAATAATGTCTATGCTTAGGCTTAATGTTGGTTTGAGAAACTGCACTCAAAGTTTTAATGATTAGCATTTTAGTGATTAGCAATTTAAAACCTCTGCAGGTATTTTTCTTTTTATGCTTGTACATTCCAATTGTATTTATTTACCAAAATGCAGTGTTAAGAGTAAAATAGTGATAGATCTTGAAAATAAATTTATTTAGGGACTAATTTCTAACCTGCATTAGTAAAAATGTTTCAAACCAAAACCGTCTCAAACCTAATGCTAAAAATGTCTCGGGCCTCAGGCAGTAGTAACTGCTGTAATGTAATACAGTGTAATATTAGTTGTGGGAAATAGCTTAAATAGGTATTATCTTTTTCCCTAGCGCCACCACTGTGAGCACATTTCAGTTTCTCAGAAGTATTTCGCATCAGCTTTCTGCTGTGATTTTGTTCACATTGCAATGACTGATGCATGCAGATCTGAGAAATTCGTGGAATTCCCCTTTAACTGAGAACTAAGAAATGAACATTTGCTGGACAAGGTATTTAGTGTATTTGGTACTATGAATGGAATTTTTATATAAACTTGTCAGACATAGAAACACATTGCTACAACATTGCAGAAACACCTGGGTCACTTTCATATGTGCATTAACACAAAGCATGCCACTACAGTGGAAAATTTTGTGTTTGGGAATTTCTGATGACTTATCTGAGTAAGGGGAGCATGTGCCATCGGTTTCTATCGAAGCTTCCTGTTTATGACCCGCAATCTACAGCATGTCACCACACTGAAACTGTGAAACTGAACTGACAATACGTTTTCACTTTTGTGACCAGTTTGATTTTTTTATTTACTTAAAACAAATAAAAAAGAAAGCATCAGGCAGAATACTGATTTCAAAAGCAGAGCAACCACACTTTACACAATTATTACATGATGGCGCGCGTTTTGTTTTGCATACATGACATAAGCTGTCATTCCTGTGAGCCAGCTTGACAAGTTTAAAGTGATTTCTCTACTTTTCTTGCACACGGGACTAACATACCATACACTATTTGGACAAAAGTACTGGGACATACCTGTTTTTCAGGGTTTGGGCTAGGCCCCTTACTTCCATCTTAATGCTTCAGCATACCAAGACACTTTGAACAACACCATGCTTCCAACTTTGTGGACAAAGTTTGGGGAAGAACCTTTTCTGTTCCAGCATGACTGTACCCCAGTGCACAAAGCAAGCTCCATAAAAACCTGATTGGATGAGTTCGGTAGAGAAGAACATGACTGGACCACACAGAGCCCTGCCCATCCAACACCTTTGGGATGAACTGGAATGGAGATTGTGATCCAGACCTTCTCGTCCAACATCAGTGCCTGACCTTATAAATGCTCTACAGAATGAATGAATTCCCACAGAAACTCCAAAATCTTGTGGGAAGGCTTTCAAGAAGAGTGGAAGCTGCAAAGGGGGGAAACAGTGTCATTAAAGTCCCTGTTGGTGTAATGGTCAGGCGTCCAAATACTTTTGTCCACATAATGTACGCAGGATCTAAACTACACTATACTGCATAAATACTGAGCAGCTCCTTGTTTTTGTCTTTGCTTTACATTCCAGGCTCTGTTTCACATCCCTGTGTTGTTTCTCAGTTGACCAGTGAGTAGAGGGTGTCCATCCTGAGAGCCATGTACAGAATGAATCTGCTGCAATGTCCAAAGCACAAATAAATCTGTGGGGTGAATGGAAAGCCTTGAGCCTGAAATCAGTGTCAGGAATTCAGTGGACTTCATAACTAACTTGTTCATATTAGGTTTTGGAAAGAAACTGTCATTGACATGGTTGAAGGAGACCTGTTGACTGACTGAGTTAAATAACATTTTGACATATCAGGTCAAATTACAGGTTATGAAGAGGAGGTAATGCACCATCTGCATGGAACAAATTCTATATTGAAACAAAAAACTGAAAAACTAGGACTAAACAATTAGGAACATCTGAGAAGCTGACTGGGGATCTGAAACTGAATATAATCCGTTTGCAAAGGAAAAGAGACTAAACTTTAAAGAGAACTTTTGAAGTCAAGACGATACCTGCAGAACCAAGACGAATTTCAGAAATCTGCTAGTAGACTGGTCAGATATGCAAAATAAAACCCCCATATCACTGACAAGGACTTTCAGGAACATTCAGCTATCACATAAATAGTGATACACTGGACTATGCAGCATTGTTCCATGAACATTTTCTACATGAAAGGGTCATCAGCCTTAGACAACCTTAAAATATGCTTACATTGTGTGTCAGCATCTGAAGTAAACACAACACATAGATAAAATGTACATTTTGTAATGAAGTGATGTGGTCTGATGAAAACTCTACAATCACCAAAGAAAGCATCTTAAGTATGACGGTGCATCTATTATACTCTGAGTGGCACAAGAGATGAGTGGAATAGAGGGAAGAAAGGATTCTACTAAATATCAATAAATTCTGAAAGCGAATGTCCCATTGTCAGTGAAGACACCAAAGAAGAAAAGAGATATTGACATGAGTATTAAAACAAGACAGTTTAAAGCACACACCAGAAAGGCCTAAATTACTTTAAGAAATGAAATATTAAGGTTCTGAAATGCCCATCCCCAGACTCTGAGTGTGGAAAAAGTACAGAAGTGTTTTAAGAGGTATTGTATTAACTTTTGTTTCACATTATATACAATTTAAGTGTACTTTTCAATAGCCAAATGACAGACAGAGCTTGAGGATTTTGGAATTCTAGACTGAGATCCATCCCTGACACTGAATTTCAACAAGATGCACTGGTCAGTGAATTATGTGCTTATAAGTTGTAATATTATGGAAGACTGTGGCCATTTTTGACCACAACCAGCTCCAGGCTAAGGTCTTCTGGAGCCCTTAGGTATTTGAGTTATGGTGCCTTGTCCTCACAAAGTCTGCAAAACAAAACATACTCTCTATCACACACACTGCCTTTCAACAGCTTTGCCACAAGCATGTCCTATTTGTTCTTCAGACAATTTCTAAACTAAAGTAATGTTTGCACCTCATCTAAGGTGTTGTCAACATCATGCATGCAGTTGGGTCAGCCCACTCCTGAAGATCAGTAATGTCACAATGTACAGTGAATAGGATGCAAAAATTATCATTTATTTTGTTTATGTATTCCACCAGAGTTAAGGCACAACTGAAGATTCTAATTTGACATTTAAGACTAGATTACTAGACAGCCAGATTATTATTAGCTGACTAGTCTAGATTTCAAAGCAAATGTTTCAAAATTTTTGTGTTGAAAGTTGTTTGCAAATAATTTAAATAAAAATTCCATCATATGTGAACAGCATGAAATTCTTCCTCTGCATTTAACCCATTCACCAAGCAGTCTTGGGAACTGAACCTACAACCTACTGATCTCAGGGTGAAAGCCCTAACCACTAGGCTACCAGCTGCCCATTATCTACTTTTTAAGATGGCTTTTTTCTGCACTTCGACATGTCGGGCATTTGGCAGATGACCCATAGCTACGTTAGTTTATCTGAGATTGAAACATTAAAAAATGGGGAAAAAATCTGATTGTCAGTTTCGTGTTTGTCTAAAATACTGCAGTAACACAAAATGGAGGTGAGCAAGCAAATAAGCAAGTTAAAGCAAATGTGATTTTTTACTTTACACATTACCCACACCAAATCGTTTTAGGTCCTCACAATTGAATGCCTCACGCGAATGTGTAATATGAGGAACACAAGAAAGCACAAAGCTGTTTTAACCCTGCTATTTTGTTAATTTAGGCTTAACACTCTTTGTGTTCCATAAAAACCTGATAGAGAGATTATTTTGACTGTAATACATACTAAGATGAAACATTTCGTTCTCTTTATCACAGAGTACCTCATTTCAATGTTTACCAAGGACACTATTTCTAAAGTATTTTTTTTAACTATTTAAATTTTCTTAAAAAGTAGCATAAAAAATACACCTGTTGTGTTACCAGTCAAAAGTGACCGGAATGATTTATTTAGTAAAGAAAAAAGACAATAAAAAATGGTATAAAAGGTGGTTGCTGTGGTGTCGGAGGTGGTTGCTAAGAAGTTTTTAGGCAGTTGCTATGGTTTAGGAGGTGGTTGCTAAGTAGTTTTTAGGCGGTTGCTAAGTAGCTTTTAGGCAGTTGCTGTGTGTAGGAGGTTGTGGCTAAGGAGTTTCTAGATGGTTGCTATCAGATACAATGTGGTTGCTCAGGAGTTTCTAGATGGTTGCTATCGGAT